>JAIPRN010002019.1:0-35800 GCA_025469175.1 Geopemphigus sp. TES_GeoC_2020 | reverse complement strand
ATAAAAATAGGCCTTGAAACGATTGTATTCGTAAAAAAGTCGGACAGTTTTCGCCGGCGGTACACATCGAATGGCGTGTACGCGCGTATTCACACCGAGAAATCGTCGGGTTTCGAGCGTAATTATTCGTTTTCGGCGTGCCGAACGAACGGGGCGGTGTAGAGCGCGCGCCAACAACGAGCCGACAAATTCTGTCCGTCGCGATTAATTCGCCGCCGTAATTACGTCCAGCGTCCGCCGCCGATTATATACGACGGACCGACGAACGCGCGCCCGTAAGTTCGGCCCCGGAGAAATGCGCCACAAATCTGTCTCGTTCGGCCTCACGTGCGTGCACAACGTGGTTCCTCGCGTGTCCGATTTACGGGAAGCGCACGATTAACGGACGATAAATTACGCCGGTGGAGGCGAGAGAACGGAGGTACGTAATACCGGCGAGGGAGTGGGGGATGTACTTTTAACGCGAAATCCCTTTCGCCCCGTCGCGTTTTCCTCCGTCGACGACACCGGTCCGGTACGAACGTTCTCGCTCGTGTACAGGGTATCCGTATAAAAATATTCCGGGTGATTCGAAACCGAATATATTTCGTCGGAAATCGAAAAAAAACGAACACCCGGTTTTGAAGGTCGAGCCGAGTTAACGGTGTTTCCGGTAAACATAAGGAGACCGATATTTTATTTGAGCGGTCACGTAACCTAAGCGCCGCGAACACGCTCGGAACGGTGCGCGATCAAAAACTTGAGACTAGTTACCGACGTCGAGGCTATCCACCAACTCGAGTTACCGTTTCCTGGCTTACAGTTTTAAAAAAAAAAACCTTCGGAACTCTTTTACAGACACCCTGTATAATATCATACTATACGCACATCTATAAATAAATAAATACGTGCGCGTGTGTGTGTGTGTACGCGAAACGGACAGATCGACGTGAATTTATTGGCCGTAAATCCACAACTGTACGATATTATTGGAGCCCGTGGTACCTAAATAAATATATATAAGCCGCGAAATAGGAATTCGATTCGATGTCAAGCGCGACGTTTTAATTTAGATCGGTCGGAATAAATGGCCGCAACAGGCCGCAGAGTCGCGATCGACCGATAAATATTTCTTCGGTGGCGCGCGATAGACGTACACGAAGAGCCCCGTCGGTAATATTCATTCGTCGTTATACAAAAAAAAAAAAAACAACCCCCGTCTCCCGGATCCGAAACCGACGTAACGTTAAAAGGGACGACAGACGCGATATAGGGTGTAAAGAAAACCGATCCAATAACTCGATCAATTACTAACGAAAACTCGTACAAGTATTCCGTAGTTACACGTACGGCGTATCTTTTATGTACGATATGTTTTCCGTTTAGATAATTAAAAAAAAAAACACCGACGTAGATCGTCCGCTTATGTGAAAATTCGTTTCATCGCCGGGAGTGATTTGCTCCCGAAACAGAGATTTCGGAAACTTTTGTCTCGTCAAGATCAGTTCGACGAATTGTCGTCACCGGTGAACGACGCCTTAAGCGCTAAATGGAGGATTAGAAGAAGCGACAAGACATACAGACACTATTTCACGAACAAACAATCGTACCGCCTACTACGAAAGGAACAAAGGTGCCGGGCGCGCTTGGTTGTAGTCTCGAAATTCGCTCGTACTCGTCGGGTTCTAAACGAACACTCGACGGAAAAATGACGGGTCGGAAGACTTTCGTACGCGGAATTTCGTTATAAGTGAGGGAGATGAGTAAGACTGCAAAAAACAACCACCTTCGAATAGGATAAGAAATAGGCGAAGTTGCGCGCGACGAAATGATTTTCGTGGTCGATTATCCGAGGGAACGATAGGGTTACAAGTCCCGCGGGAATTTACGGTATAAAGTGTCGCTTATCGACGTTCGAATAATTCAAATTTATCGGCGTGATCGTGTTTCGTATTACCGCGTAACAGTTTGTGAACCTTTACGTTCCTGAACACAATTGCTCGCAAAATACCGTCGTCGAATTTCAATTTCTCGTGTAAACCATTTCCGTTCGATACGTTCTAACGTTTAATTTTCGTAATTTATGCTGCCCCACACCTTCCCCCCCCCCGAAACGTTGTTTAAGGACGATTTATTTTCCGTGAACGATATTATTGGAAAACCAATTAACGTGTAACGTCGGGAAATCATCACGCCGGAATATACAATTCTCGGTCTCGTTCGGCCAATAATTGTCACCAGTCGATCACCACGGTCATCGACGGACCTCAATGTCGCCTTGCTCCTAACCGACGATTTTCTTCGACTTCGGCGGAAAGAACGGCAATCGTCCACGGACGTAATATTTTCACGCAATTTCTGGGCTTATAAAAGTAATTCGCGATAGAGGGACACGCCGGTCGGGATTTTCAATTATAAAGGTTACGTAATCCGAACGAATAATCTTCGTTATATATTATTTATATAAATATAAACGCGTTACCGACATTTTTCGGTGTGTGTATGTGTGTGTGTTTTCATGTATACATCGATATCGGGCTTCGCAACGGATGCAAAGGGAAATGGGCGGAAATAAAGGAAAAAAGATAAAAGCCGAGGAGAAAAAGTATTTTTTTTAAATTCCGAAACGCGAAATAAGACCAAAGGCGGCGGACAAATTTGTTTTAGGTACTTGTTGTTTCGTCAGCCGGAAAAATACCTTTATAATACAGTGAACAGGGTTCGGGTCTTTTATGCGCTAAAAAGCACGAAAACACGCGCTTAAAAAAAAAGTCGAAATACGCCGTTAAATACGCACTGGTAAAAGCTTATTATTATATTATTCCGGTAAAGTGGCATCGGTGACTATCTAAATGATATGTACGAATTCGTTTTTCCTCTCGTTAAATATTTTACGTAAAAGTCGCGCGAATAATTGCGAAATTCGATTTTTTTCAACGGGAAAAAGTAATTAAATATTCCGAACGAAGCGGCGGACGTTTACAGTAATGTTTTTACTTTGTATAGAAAAAATATCGTCCGCGAATGCATTTTCCCGAACAGTGATCCGACCTTTCGCCGTTAGTTCGCCTAGTTGGTATCTACTTTGTTTGACACGGCTTTCGATTTTCCCGATACTTTTCTTAAGCGCGCGGATAAATTATTAAAAAATTTCGAACGAAAACCGATAAATTTGTCGATAAAAATTAATTCCCCGGTTTTTTTTTCTTAGTTACGCTTACGAAAATAAATATTCCAAATACACGAAATATTTACCCGTTATTTAGTTTAAATTATTATACGAAAACGATAATTTCATTTGAAAAATTCGATACATTTCCAACTTTTTTGAAAATTTTCCGATTTTCCGATTTTATTTTAAAATATCGAACAATAATAACTCTGGCCGATATTAGTTTTAATCTGAAAAAAACAATAAAACCATTCGGAAGTAAACTAAGAAATAAAAATAACGCGTATTATAATATTAAACATAATGTAGTTCCGTATTCGTTAAAATATGATAATTTAAGTATACGTTATGGTAAATTTCTGTTTTTATCAAGGGGCAAAGACGATTTGCATAATGTTTGGAAAGCGTCTTTGATAACGAGTCGGTTAATATTTTAATACGGAAATATAATATTAATTCGACAAAATTAAGCGTATTCTAATATAGATGTTTATTTCAGATTGTTGTTTTTAATCTGTTTTCGGAAATTACTGCGCGAGTAACGTAAAAAATATCGGTTACGTTTACTTAAATAAACGTTCACCGACCTAATTACGTAAACGTACAAAAATAATTGCGAACGAATGTATAACGATATTATGAAACAATCAACGGAATCGATCTGCCGTTTAAAAACAAGTACGTTAGTAAGTTTAGAAACAAGTACGCTCGACGATGTTACAGTCGACAATTCTACGATATTTATCCAATATTGTGGTCCACTATCGATTTCTCTCGACTGTAAATCCGTTCGATATAAAATCTCGTGCTTATATCGTAACTGTTTTCGACGGTACCAAACCGTGACCGATTAAGGTTACCGAAATATTTACAACGTTAATGCGGTTAATAAACAGTTTCGATTTGTTTTAGCCGTCGATTTTGCTCAGCGAAAAAACTATAACTTACAAAGTAACTTATCGAGTTCAAAGGGAAATAAATTAATACCGTAGCAATCACGTTTATAATAATAAAATTGACTTAACTATAATTTTTGAAATTGCCCGCCTTTAATAATTATTATTCGAAAAAATATCGAGTTTACCGACAGATCGGGAAAACTTATTTACATAAATGGCTATAAAATTTAACGCGTTTTCGGCTCGGCGTGTATTTCGTAGAATTCAATCGGTCCCTCGTTAAGATAATCGAATGTTCATCCGGACACGACAATATTCGCCGCGGTGTTAGTTGTCGAGCGCGTAATTGTCACGCGACCACGCCGACTGTAGCAACACATAACGACGATACCATTATATACTATTATGTATCCAAAATCGGCCATTTGCCCCAGACATTTTTTTCGTACGAAAACTTCCACGCCAATCATCCGGGTGACGAAGGGAAATCCAATCGTCGGAGACGTCGGAACTATTCGAAATTCGAACTTTAAACACGTTTTCGTAACGCTACTATAATCAACGGAAAATCGATAGTAAAATGTAAAATATCGCGTAGTTCGTACGACGACCGTTTATTTATCCGCGACGAGCTTTTCAATTTATCGATATACAATGTTCTCGCGTAATTCATTGTCAATACAACTATATTTCAGTTTGACCTCGGTCTAGTAGCTGAATAACTGTATATACGTAGTCGTGATGGTTTTTATATGAAATACTTTCTGAAATTGGACTTATATTGTGTCGGTTATAGGCGTTTTAGAACTTATTTTATTTTGTATTACGTTTTTCCTCCACTTCTTTTCATTCCGTCGCGTCTAAACGTATATATCTATTTTTTTTCTTCAAAAGCACAAAACTCCGTCCCCTGACGAGCTTAACTTCTTTTGACCGAAATAACACACACACACACGTGTATATATATATATATATATATATATGCCGCTGAGAGCGAAACGAAGAATTCAAAAAAATAATCGGCTTTGATCCGGAAAAGAGGCATTTTCGGCTATAATAATATAAATGTTTGTATATAATACCCACACCACGTGTTGAAGTAAAAACCTCGGGTTTTACCTATTGACTGCAGCGGTTTAACAAAGGGGTTTTATTAATATCGTTACGGCGGGACAAATCGTCGGCCGATAAAATTCATCGCGCCGCACGTCGATCGTGTCCGACGAAACATCTCTCATTCGATAGTATTCAGATTTACGAACAAAGCCCTTGTCTCGAACCGCCCGATCAGCAGCTAGTACCGCCACAACGTGTCGAGAATACGTGTGTGGGACGTTAAAAGATCGGCGTTAAATGGGAGCCTATCCAAATTGCGTTTTGTCCCACCTGTTCGACTCGTTCGTTATTAGACGCGTGGAACGTCCAATTTTCGTCAATATTTTGTATAAAAGACCGATACGCCGTACTTTTATTACGATGTCGATAAATTGGGAATGTCACTATTTCGTTACGTTTAATAATCGTATATATTGACTATCGGTTCACTATCGTAGCTACTAATTTCAATATCGGTAACGTTATTTATAGTAAAATTATTTAAAATCCGTCTTACCATATTTTCGACATTTACTATTCTCCTATCTAAACGGTCGACGTTAGTGATTTTCATGTAAATATCAGCGTTGTTAATTTCGAATACGTGAACTATATGATTATAACGAAACTAATGCCAGTCAGGTTAAACAAGGATAATTTATAGCGATGGTCGTATTCGACGAATATTTAATATAAATCTATATTTTTTTTTCGTTTATTCCGAATTTTATAGGTCCATAGCCGCTTCCACTTAACCTCTAATACAAATCTATACTAAAAAACAAACCGTTAAAATATAAAATAACCACGGATCGTGCGTATATCAGAAGCTAATAGTTTTCGTGCAACAATTTCTACAATTATTATGAATTCAAAATAATAGCGTAGCTGAAATTACGAGACGTATCGGTATTTCACTCCTTATAGTTTTATGTTTTGGATACGTAATTTGGATAAACTGTACATTTTGTAAAAATTGGCCGATCAAAAAGGGCTGATTTACGAATTGAATAAAAAATACGTATAACGCCCGGAAATTCGGCACGTTCGCTAAGCGAACTGTCATACGTTGTGTATTTGGCCAACAAAATCGATATTTACGACGTCCTTTCAAACGTCAAACGGTCCGTAGGTTTTTCCCGACAATTTTCGCGTTTTTAAATTTTAATTAACATTTTTTTCTTCCGTTTTTGACGATTATTAAAATACCGCGGAAGCGCGAGTTGAATTATTACGCCTTTTCAGTTCGTATAAGTTTCCCAGCTCGTTAAAGATCGTACCCACCCACGAGACAGGTGTGTAGGTATAACGAACTCGAGCCGAAGAGACGAGTACGCGCACGCCATCACGTTACACAGACCCGAAACGACATAAGTACGGGACGGCGACGGCCTCTCACACCTACCCGTACACGACGACGACCCTACACCAACCAGCTAGCTCGGCAACCGTTTATCATTCTACACATAAACATGTTTAATTACGTTTAACCGGCAAAACGTAGTTGATTAATTATACAGGCACGGCATCCGAGAGGGCGTCGTCCGCTCCACAGCACCCGTTCCACGTTCACCCTTTTCGTTCGCGCATCTCCTTTGCGTCCTATTTTTCCGCACACGCGCGCACACACAAACACATACACGTACAGACGGACAATCTCGGATACATTTATATCTCGGAATTGACACGCGATAATTTATTTACTCAAAGTATCTGCAGTATTTTCGTTATTATATTTTTACATTCGCGTAAATATAACGGATTACCATTTCGGTTTCGTTATAAATTCGATTTAGTTTTACAAGTGTACGATTGGATGATATTTAACACGGCTACAAATCTAATACTTGACGGGTATCAGGAACGGATTAAAATTTTTCGTACATTTACCGGTTATATTTACGTTATAACCGGTTCACATTTCGTAATATCCTAAGTTACCAGATTGACAGCACGAAAATGTTTACTACGCACGGGTGATTATAATATTTTCATCGAACAAACGTATGGACTAACAAATTCTTCGTTTGGAAATTACACTGACGCGAAAATCTATTGTACGAACGGACGTCGAAGTATACGTCGTATACGTTAAACAAATCCGCGAGGAACGCCGCGCGTTTCGTCGCTATTTTAATTATAGATTTTTCCGTTTATTCTATATCGGTTTGGGCAGCGATTTTATCACCGATAAATTCGAAATCCGTTAGCGCCCTATTAAAAATCCCGTATTAAATAGAAAATTCGTGGTTTTTTTAAGCCGCCATAGTAACGAGTCCGGTTACAAAATTAGTAACCGCGTTACTAGTCAACGATTTTCGGTATTATTTTATATATAATCCCTCTCACACACACAAACATACTTTCTCCCCTAGATTCCTATTCGCGTTCTAATTATAAACTGCACGCACACTATTATTGATGATGACAATAATAATAATAATAACAATAGAATTCCCCTTACGTACAATATAAAAACGTTCGTCGAGTTCCGTGTACTTACTACAAATTATTATTATTTTCGCGACGGGTAATTAATTTATAATATTATTTCGTTGTTTGATCTCATTTTTCTCCGTTCTCTTGCGATCGCGGATTTTGAAAATCGTCGCTCATCGTACATTTTACGCGTACATCACGTTTTGGAGGCACATTCTATCTTTAGCGTGTACGTCCCCCAATAATAATATATAATACGCCCGTAATGCCGCACGCACCGCAACGTAATTGAAACCTATTGTTCGCCGTCGAAATATTATCTTTTCACCGTTCTCACTTCGGCGGTACAAACACAATACGGGCGAATTTTCGTTTTGTTTGAACTAAACTTACAACAACAAAAATTTGATATTCGAAACGAAACGCACGATTTACGTTAGCGTTGTTTGTTAATTACGATCAAAGTGGCCAATTCATACGCTCGTACGGCGTTCGGGCCAAGTGGCGATTTATTTATGAACGGTCGTGTCGCACTAGCGCAGACCTGAATGTGTACGCGGGTACTATTTTACCGAACGTAAGTACAATTTTCGTAGAAATTTAAAGCGGCCAAAAAACACGTTATCGGTTTACCGATCGCGAAGCCAGTCTGGTGAAAAGAGTGCCGCGAGATTAGGCGGTGGAAATCGAACGCAAATTTTAGCGCGAACATTTAGCGCTGTTCCGACGGTACCAATTTCAAAATCGGCGCTTAATTTCCCAACGGGAAATCTCCGTAATTCACTATTATTATGGCGAGTGCGCTTTTAGCTGTAACGAGGAAATTTAGTATCGCTGGGCGGATTTATTTTTACGAAGTCGTGCATGGGCAATTTCCTAAAAACGCGTACGTGCCTATTGTCCGTGTCGGTGGTATATGCGCAGTAAACGATCGTCGTTGTGCGCGTGATCCCTTCAGTATACTTATATTCCGTAAACGTGCACGCACGCACGCACGCGCCCACACACACACACACACACGCGTCGTGAAATACCGCGATGAAAATAATACCGCGTACGTACAAAGCGCAAAAGGCGGACGCGAATGTCGAACGCACTTCTCAACCTTCTCCGACGTTAATTTTGAAAACCAATTTGGATTCGTTAGTGTTCAAGCGGATTTCGATTATCGTCGTTCTCCAACTTCCTCGTCTCCGAACGACATTATCGCCAAACACGCCGGTTACGTTTTCGAACGTCGTTCGCGATTTTTTTTAACGGAATCCATTCTCGGATCGTAATTTTTCCAAAAATATCGGGCGGCTTTTTCGATGTCCGTTCGACTGAACCCGTACAACGTGACAGCGATTACGAGAAACGTTTCCGTTTTTCTCGTATTAAAATCTCGACGGATACTATTCGCGTACGTAATGCGTAAAAGCGTCTTACGAATATTATATTATCGTTATCTGTACACGGCCATTGGGCATTTGTTTGGCGAATCTCTTCTCGTCCAGTGCGTTCCAATGTTACGCGTTAGGCATTATTTAGCACCGTTATTGTACGATCGGGTTAATTTACGACAGTCAACGATAAAAGTTTCTAAGAACATTTCGCGTCGAGAACAATTTTTGACGGGGAAATAAACGGCGAACGCGAATGTCGCGTTTACCGCGCGGCTACGAACGTAAATGTCGCGCACGAATTTCACTATTCGACGTCGAATCGATTTTCGTTGTCGTATTAGGAAACTAAAAGTCGACAATATTTTACCGAAGGAAAAACGTTAAGTTTCTCGGCACTGACGGTTCGTCGAAACGCCTTACGCTTAGGTATAGGCAATTTTCTGGGGCGTGAGCGTTGCCGTTGTATGAGGCGTAAATGATTATTGAATGTATCAGACGGACCGAACTAATAATCGTATTTTACGTGTCGATAATTCGAAAAAGTTTAGAGACGTTACGCCACGGTACGGCGATTTCGGGAGCGGAGAAAAACGCCCGAAGCTCCAAAATGCATTGGAAAAGAACAGTTTCGAAAGTGGAACAGAAAGTCGGACAAGTGTATTGGCCCAGACGGGAAATATTTCGAGGTGATTAATGTTTGCAAAAAAACCGACGATAATAATAACGTCGGCGTAAACGACGACGAATCGCGAATTTTTTCGGGATGGCGAGAGGTTGCGCGCTTGTGGAACGTGCGGATAGTCAACGCGATCCGGGTCGCGAGGGGGGGAATTCGAGATTCGAACGGGAACCAATATTGGGCGAAACGAGGGGAAACACGGAAATCGATTCGGCGTCTCGCCCTCCGATATAATAATATGCCTCTCTGGCGAATTCCGCGGTGCTCCCGAACACGGTTTTGATCAATATTATTGTCCTAGTAATGACCGCTGAAAACGGCGTATAATGTTACCAGAACGATACGTGATGTACATTTCGTACGAGATATTACATACACGCGTAGGCAATATAGCGGATGTGTCGAACGGCTTTTCAAAAGGAAAAAGGTTGTGCTCTCCTACCCACCTAGTCGCCAGCTACAGAACGTCTCGTCCGCTCGTTAAACAATTATGGTAATTAATTATCGTCGTACCGGACGCTGTTAAAATCGTGATTATCGTACGCGAATAAAAATTTACGCGACCCCGTTTGGTCTTTCGAGCGTCGGCACGACCGGCCCAACACGTTCTGACGCGCCCGTGCAAAAACCGTCTACATCTTTCCGACGGAATTTCCGGATCCGTTAAGTACGTGTCGATACACTCGTCTAGAGTGTAAGTTCCCCGGTCTTCTGCCGTGACCGAAAATTCGATTTTCCGCCACACCGTGCGAAAATGTACGCGATTCAACAGCGGTGGGTTGGGAGGGAAGGGGTAAAGGAATTACCTAACACACACGATATTCTATCGACGTGCGGGGTTAAGTTAGGTATAGCCAACGTCTTCTTTGATATTTCAATAAAAAATAAATATTACGCCCGTATATACATATATATATATATTTTTTTTTTATTTATTTATTTATTTATATGAGAATACGCGTTATATTATAATATCGGCGATAACTCTGGGGCGTGAATAGAGGGGAATTCGGACAAAGTGTACTTACGAAATAATTCGACTCGTTGAATTTAATTTATCGAGTCCGATGTTTGAAGCCGTTCGACCGCGGATATAAAATACCAACGGACAATGATAAAATCGGCCAGGCAAACCGTAAACATTTTCCGCATTGTCTACGTTTGTGTTCGTTAAAAAATTAATAATTTCCACGACGCGCATAATTCGTCCGTACGTACGTTCAATGTCGTCGCCTGTAATCATTTCTCCTATGCGCGAACGTTAATATAACGAGTTTTTCGAGGTATATCTACACGTTTATCTATATTCTTCTATTCTCGGCGGATGTAAGTTATAGCCTATAAACCGTTTAATCGTCGAGTGTTGCGGCTTCGGTCGCAGAGCGCGTAGATAAGATACGACGATTTTTCCGCCGCGGAAGAGAAAAGAAACGCTGGTTGAAATAGCGGCGATACCGTTATAATAGGGAGCGTTCCCAGCAAATCGATTTTGTTCAACGTTCCAGACGCTACGCGCACATTTCCGAGAGGTGCTGCTACGGCCGTCTAGATTTGGTGTATTAAACGATTGGTCGGAAGAAAATTCGGACAATAGTTTCGATATACGGGTCGAGTCGAAAATCGTTAATGTACCGATTTCTACATTGTTATTTAATACGCGATTTCATATTGTATCGAATAGCATTAAAAACAAGTCGACGCGTACACGTAAGTTGCGCTAGATCCCCAAACTCGAATTCGTAAAAAAACGCGTTTTGTTTATATCGATTTTCGTGCACTATATTTATCCGAACGGTATTGTTATCCTTTCGAAATTCGAATAAAAACCCCAAATTGATAAATTTTAACGATAACCGACACCGATGGGGAAAATAAAAGATAATTTTAAAGGCAATCTCGACGAAAACAATTCGAAACGAACGATCGTCGACGAATTAAAATCTTGCGTAACGTCAATACAGTGGAATATAAATGACCGTTATTTAAATCGAATATCTATCGTTACTCCGAAGCCCAATGTTTCGAAAAGGATTTGTCCACGACTGATTAATCGTTAAGATTTACAATAAGTACGAGTGAAAGAAAAACTGTTACTTAGGTAAATATGATGGGGTACTATTAAAAAAGTGAACTCGTTGCATAATCGTGACGTTTCGAAAATCCGATAACGGAATAATAGGCGATAAAATATTACGTTTATCGTTATTTTCGTCACGACTATCAAAAGATACACGATTTATTATCGTAAACGTAATATTATATCCACGTATCTCGAACGGCTTTTTCCTCGACGTGGTGAATTTGTTTTTGTTGAAAATTCACTACACGTTCTGTTTTAGATTCTTTTTTTCGTAATTTTAAAATTGTTACACTTGCCGTACGTTCCACTATATATCCAATTTTAACTTGAAAACGACAACCTGTGATCTTATCGATACATTGGTAGGACACGGCGTATTATCCGTACTATTTAAGGTCTTACAGCTGTCCGGAAATTCGGGCCAAAGGCGCGAAATTAATTTCGAAAAAATACGCGAACTCGTCGTTCACTTTTCTCGGTTGTCGCGGAAATCGATTTTTGATATTTTAATTAAAACCGTATTTACTGTAACGTTTTCGAACATTTGTCCGGTGTAATAAACGAAACGAAAAAAATGGAACAAACAATAAATCAAAAATCGACCGGCCCAATAACATAGAAAACAAACTGATGAGTTCGAATGTTTGTCGGAAATAAATTGTTTCCATTCCGAGTGTTCTAAGTGGTTAATTTTTCGCCTAGCCTTTAACTATAAATCTTTTTGAAACGCGCGAAAAAATATTTCGAATTATTGAAATATCGATGAATGCGCCCACGGGTAGTAATCGTGTTCGCCGTACACCCGCGATAATAATCAATTAAATCCTGCGGAACAACAATTACACATTTGCCTAATCAATATTCCGTCGGAAATGTCCGTTTCGGAAATTAACTATTTTTATAGCGCTCTTTTTTACAAGGACAATTTTCGTTTACCGAAATTATATTTCTTCCAATATTTTGATTTAAAATTACGCTACGTCATAAAAAAGAAATTAGCGAAATTTCGGTAAAAAACGATCAGTGTCCAATATTCTTGAGGCGATTACATACGAACGAAACATAGCGATACAGATGTTTTCTTCTTACGGTGTACCGACTGATCTACTTTATAACGGTAAGAAATCTGAAAACAGACTCGCGTTTGTCGTGAAATATACTCGACGTCGATTGTCTCATGTTTTTATTCCCTTCCCCCGTCACCGAAAATGGTTACTCGGAAAACGAATTAAACAATTTTTAAAAATTTTTAATTTTCAACGCTCGATTTTTGAAGACCTAAAAAATAAAAAACGAAAATTGTAGGGAAATCGATGTAAATAAAGTGAAATTCACGAATTCACGACGATGAGTATTTTGTTTCCGAAATCCTTATTGGTGGTACGTCGGAAGTGAGATTTCATGTTGCGGTCCGAACGGTAGCCGCTTCAAGTGACTAGAGCGTGTGCGTGCGAATGTATTCCCACATCGTTATGGCGCACTCACACTAACAATAAATTATGTTACACACAAATAAGATACCGCACAACGCGAACAAAACATAGAATAACCTATCGCGAACACTTAATCAACGAGTGCTTTCAACGACCTTAGACTTTACGGGAATTTGTATCTATTCGCTTTGATATTTAAAATCCGACGATACTAATTACCGAACGTTTCAAATGTACGTAATTAACAAACGAAAAAGCATTTTCGTTGCGTTATTCTAGTACAACGTTAAGAAGGTGTAAACGAAAAATTATAGATAGCCAATTGAAAAATGTAATGCGTACGTTAGTTGAACATACGTATTTGAACAGCGGCGTTATAATTTCGATAATGGTCTATAACTAATTCCCAAATTAATAACGAAAAAAACCGTGAAAATAATTTAATTCCGAAAAACATTTTAAAAAACTCGACGCGCGTGCCAAACGATTATAATTATAATGCGATTATGATTTTCGTCGCGTATTTCGCGCGAAATAATTTACTTCGAATAACTAATTTTCTTCCAAAAGAAAAAAAAACGAGAAAAATACCTTTTTGAAAAACAAAACGTATTTTTCTTTTCTTTTTTCTAAACGTCAATCGGTTACAAATAAACGCTCTTGTGACACCGACGTCGGAAATTGGAATTCGATTATATGATTTTTTCGAGTTTACAGACAGTCCCGTTTATTAATTTACATTTATAACGGTTATTTTAACGCGTATTTATAGAGTATATTCAATGGCCTGCGAATAAACCGACAAGATTCAATCGAAATCGTTTTGAGATATGACAGTTTGCCACTTTCGAAAATATCTATAAAAAAAAAGGAAAATACTTTGATCTTATTTATATATCACGTATCAATAATAATAATACGTCTACGAACTATAGAAGAGGTGAAATATGTACTTTTTAACTTTTAATCGGTTATACGTCTGATTCTGACATAAACCTCGACTAGTAATTAAATATAAGTTGGCGTTTTTTTTTTTTTTTTTTTTGAGAGTGACAACCACGAAAATATACTAATTTTGTGGGAAAAATAATCGAGATTAAATTATATTATTTTGTAACGCACATTTTTATTCTCGAAAATATACTTAGGTAATAATTATATCCTACGGTGGCCGTACTATTTAAAAAATCAATTTTCCATTAATTTTTTGAACATCGAAATAATAATTTTGGTTTATCAGCGGCCAATTAACTTGAGTTAAATGAACGCTTCATGAATAGAATTTTTTACGTTTATCTTAATTATTCAATTTAGTTGACGCACGGATGAAAAATTTTTTTAAAGAAACTCGAAATGCCCTATTGCGAGCATTATAAAATTATTAAATATCACGAAAATTGAAACGACTATATCTTTACATGTCTAATGAAATAATAAATCCATACAGGTACTACGCATTTTATTAAAAGGAAAAAATCGATTTGGCGTTTATTTTCTTAAAATAATTTCCCACAAAAATCTCAGCTTTTGTAATAAAATTGCATTTTTCCGAACAAATAAATTATTTTTTTCGATTTCAAATTTAATTGAAAATGTCTTTTATTGACGATTAACTTTCAACTGTCAGTATTCATTATTATAACGTAACTTAATATATTTGTGTTAATTTTTCATCGACTCGCTCATCTTTGATTATATCGAAATATTACTCACCAAATTGATCGCGTTCTTTTATAAATCGGCTTATGTTTGTGAGTTCACTTACCTGTAAAAAACGTATACAATTTTATTAAATATAGATTTTACGTAAGAAATTATCATTTCGTAAATATAAATTAGTTTGTTTCTGGGTTATTAAAGTCATTAACGTTTATACCGTAATTACAACTATTTTCTAAGTATCTGAATTATCGTTAAGCTTTTGAGTCTAAAACATTACGTTGTGTGCCTAAACTAATTAGACTTTTTCAAATTATCGACATGAACACGCGCATTTGTTGTCCACAATACACCCATCCTAATAATGATTTGGTTTTTACACGACAACACACAATACCGAAAATTGCCTGTCCAATATTTTATAGAAATAGCGTGTTCTATATAATTTTTATTTAACAACTGTAGACGAGCAAAATCACTATAATAACGAAACTTTTTTTAATTTGATTAAATATTCGAATTTCCGACAACAACAAAAAAAAACGCTCCGAAACGAAAACAGTATATAAATGATTTTGCTAAGTGGAATAATTAGGTCAGATTTCAGGTCAACCGAACTGTCCGATAAAAATCATAAAACGAAAATGGGTCACCAACCACAAACCGATTGTCTAAGTATTCACGATTATTCGTTTATTCTAAAATCTCCCTGTTTGAAACTGTTGTCGATTTAACGACGTTCGTCGGGGAACGAAAACGAAACGATCGTATTTTTATAATCGTCCATCTCAATCAATATGAGACGGTATTATATTCGCGACAACATTAATTAACGGCTCAAACGTCCGATATAATATTAATAGTGTACGACTATATTGAATTAGAAGAACTAAACGAAAATATAATTATCGATTGAAATTCACCGCAACGTGGTTTTCTATGTACAAAAATACCTAGAAAACGATTCGTTCGCAAATATCTTAACAATTAACGGGACGCCAAATCGTCAAAATGTTTAACTTAACACGATGACTACGGTTGTTGATTAAACGCGAAACGGATACTTATATCGGTCGAAAGAATTTTCGAAGGAATAAATACGAAGATTTTGCCAAGGTCGTCAGTTTGTGTTTCCAGGATACCCTAAGAACGGACGATATAAATTGGCCTACATATATATAGGCACACGAGATATACGCCCATCGCGATATAATTTGGTCAAGTTATATAAGATATAATTGTCGGTCAAGTTGGGTTAGATCGAAACGGATGAAGTCGCGGTCGGTGTCGATAAGCGACAGGGGAAATTCGGTTCCGGAAAATTAACAAGGGTTCGAACACGCGCGCCCGCGCACGTCCCTATAGTTTCTAATACTCGTAGTTCTCAATGTAACATAAACTTGACTAAAAGCTTTTGTAACTATACACATAAATAAATATATATATTAAAAGGCGATGACGATGAAAATATAACGAAAGTAAAGTAAAAAATGTATATACATCCCTTTTCTCGCCCGTTCGTTTGCTCTCGCACAGCAACGCCGACTGGTCGGCGTTCGTTGCGAACACGTCTAAATCGCGTTATCAATCATCACGCATACATATTCACGTAAAGCCAAGTCGAATCGATATATATATATATATGTATCTTCCTGTCATTATCGTCGCCGTGATCATTATCGCACTAAGAATTACTATTATAATGTACAGAGTACCTCGTTTTCGATACGTTAAAGAGTTATATTTTTTATACACGAGCTCCAAAAATCGTATTCACAACAAATTTGTCGTTAATCTTCGCCATAAGACGAATTGGTTCCCGAGTCGTCGATCGTTAGTCGGTCGGAAGATTTAAAATAATAATAGGTACTTACAAATGGAAACGTCGACGATAATTCGTACCGACGAAAATCGCCATTAATTTTTTCTTTCGGAAAACACAGAAATATATAGAAGTTTCAAATATGACGTAGTAGGGGAGTAAAAGAAAGTAAAAATAATATTTTCCACGCGATCTTATGGTACGGGAATAATAAGAAATAATCGTTTTTTAACGGTTTTACTTTTCTTTGGAATGTCGCGTATTTTGTCAATATTTTTATCGTATTGAAAATGTTTCCGAAACGACTAAAGAAATATGCGAAATTTGTATAAGCAAATAGAACGGAAAGGACCCGCGATTCAGTTCAAAGGGCGAAGACTTCCAATTTCCACCAAAAGGAAACCAATTTAGCCAATACCTAAATTAACCAAAAACAAATGACGAAGATACGAATCTGAGAAGGTACCCGAATAGACGACCTACGTGTGTAAAAGGATATTTCGAAGTGTCCAAAACCAGGTCGTCGCTAAAATTATTACGACAATTGGAACAACGATTTATACATTTTTCAACAACGGATATTAGAAACCCAAGGCGTATGAATTAGAAAACGACGGTGACCAATACGTCACGGGCGCTTGTCTGAGACGTCATTTGCCTAACGTAGCCATCTGTATCAACAGTATACCCTTTTGAATCCCCGAATCGATTTTTCTTCCGAAATAAGCGTACCGATCGTAAAATAAACGCGAAACGAACGATTTTAATATAGTGAATTGGTCGCTTTTATTAAAAAACGTAAAACCCGTTTTTTTTATCAAATATTTTGATTATTTCTATCGGCAAAAACAATTAGTACTAAAAATTAAAAAGATCGAAGTACAACGCTCACATATTATATACGATATTATTATGTTACCGCTCGTTTCGTAGTATAAATAGAAATATATACAAATATATATATATATATATATAGATGTTGAATATTATTTTATATAAATATATCATAATTAACGACTACGTGCATAAACGTGTCAATTTATTTCGTTCATTAAGCCTTTTTAATACCCAGTCGGCATGAGCCGACCAGGTTTCGAGGGTAACATAAACACGAAACAATGTTTATTAACCGGCCCAGCAAACATATATACGTAGTAAATCGTATTTAATATTTAGCGAGTCGGTTTGTAGTAGTTTCGGATTATTCGAATATTTACACGAGAACGACGTCCAGTTGTTGTTTTCGGAACATACGCGCGTATATACATAGACCAAAAACAAAAAGAGAGCGATAGAATTAGAAAGAGATAGAGTGAGCGAGAGAGAGTTGGAGAGTGAAATGTCTCGAAACGCCTTTTTAGTTAATATTCTATGTAAATGCAATATAAACTTTAAACGTTACAATGGAAAAAAACTACTAAAAAAAAGCTCAGAAGAAATTATCTGTACAGGGCCAGTTTTTGAAGAGATAAGTGTACATTCATTATATATATATATAAGTGTATATTAAATAGAGTAAATTATACAGAGTTTTTTTTATATATAAACATATATTTTCGAAAACTTTCGAATTGTTTTTGTTGTACCGTTGTCGAAACGAAATAATGAAATATATAAAACAAAACGTGTAGGAACTTTTCAGGAATTGAATACCGAACAAAACGTATTGTTTTTAAAGGGTTTTATACCGAATTCTCGTGAAAACATATATATATATATATAATAACACTAATAATAACGAGCGAACGTTGGTTCAAATTAATTATTACAATAAACAAAATATTGTTTGTTCGTCGCGAATTATATTTAAAAAACGAAATTATATATTATACGTATTTTACTTGTACTCCCGTGTATCGGATATTTTCGAAATCGTTTTCGTATTATTCATTTTCTCAATGACGTTCAAAAACCGCGGTCAGCGTTATTTCGAATCATTCGCTTTCGCTCGAACAACGTAACACCATCGGTTCGAAACGTATTTTCATAATCGCGAAAAATGAACAATAACCGTTATATTACATACATTATCAACAATTCGGAATTAAGCCTTAAATAAAAGGAATCTACGAAATAAGCGATCCAAAAACATGTACTTAAAGATTTAAAATATTAAAACGAATCGATATATTTTATAGTATTCGAACGTTTGTATTTAAAAATATTTTTCACGAACAAAATACGTTTATTAAATAACTTTTTATCTGTATTTATTCGAATATGTTTATGATATAATCTGTACGTAAATAGACGTATAAAACAATGGCGGATTTAAAAGATCCGGACAAAAGCTACTATATTCGACATGTTTGCGAATTATTGATTACGACGTGGGGCGTTATAAAATACATAGGACCTAACTACGTCTGTCGACTAGACTTTTCAAAAACAGTAAACTAACATTACGTCATATTGACTGTCTCCACGAATTTCGTATAAACGTTTTTGCCAGGACAATCGTAAATTTACCATCTAAAACGGAAACATTTTTTGGAAACATTGAAGATCGGATTTCGTCGAATACGTAATTAATAAATACCAAAATTTAAAATTTTTGTTGTAAACGCGAACTGTCGCTATATTCATATCTAAATCGCGGAGACATATTTTTTTAAGCGTCAATATTTTATTCGAGGTTTATTTTATACAATAATACAAAACATGTCTTACCATTACGAACCCTGTCCTTATATTAAAATATACGTTGTATGTATGTACTTCGTATATATATAAACATATTTTAACATATATTTTGTTGTTTTTCTTAAAAAAATAACAACCAAATGGTGTTTTTATGTATATTACTGATATTCGAGTCGATGTATTATCTATCTATAAATTCATATACATACATATACTACTCTACTAAAAGAGAAACACAATAAACGTCAATTATTTTTTGGTAACCCTGTCGTATTATATTTCGGTTAAATAGCTAAATTCGACGTTTTTTTTTAATGGTGAAAAACAACAAAATTACTAGAAATGCCTTTAAGAGCGATTTTATTTATCATATCGACTAAAATATTATTCGATACTACGGAAAACAACTAGTATGTAAATATTCCGGATAATAAAGTAGTTTTCCCGGCAGAAATTGAACTATATGAATTACGTAAATCTATTAAACGAAATTATGATTTTAATAATTTTTAATAATTTTAATAATTTTTACTCGAGTCGCGTAGTGTTTTCCACAAATGCCCCGAATCTTCCTAACGCAATTGTACGTAACACGTACAATACTTGTTGACATACAGTCGCAGAAATTGTGCGTACGAAATGGAAAAAAAGGCAAATATTTATCACTCGCCTTAAAATTGTAATAAATACGCCTAAATAAAGTGGATTAACGACTTGTACCCGACCTTTAGCGATGGAGAAAACATCGTGAACAAAATGTAACCCGTTTGTATAAAACCGTACGTATATTTTTATGACTATGCAGACAGCGGAACCGGTCGTTCGTTATCTTAATAACGAACGCGACGCGTATTTTTAATATTATTATATTTATCGTGTACTTTCATTATTAACGAATAAACGTACGCGATATAAATAAGTATACAAATAAGAACGTTTTTTTTTCGTTCTTACGAAAATTTCCGAAAATTTACCGCCCTTCTAGGTACCATAAAATTTACCAAATCTCGTCCCTCGTTAAACGAGTTTCCCCGTCCAATGTGTTGTACATTCTTTATATATATATATATTAATTTATACGATTGACATAGCTATTCAGTTAAACCCGTCTACGATCGATGTGCGTGTAATAAACTATTATTCCGTATAAATTACAAAACGTATACGAATATGAAAATATACGCGCAAAGACCGTATACGAGGGCCGATTTAATAAATAAACGTAATTGAATAACAATGGTACGCGACTTCGCGAGAGTCGTGCCGCCCGGCACAAAATCCGTCTCCACGAGACCCCAAGGCCGACGTTTGATAAACAAATTCCATTAAACGTACGAAATATTTGAACGTTTTTCAATTTATACGTTCAACGTTATTGGATGCTTCGTTAAACAGAAATTGACGAAATACAATTATTCGACTACTTCGCGATTTGTAAAAAACGAAAGACTACCGAGACATGCCAATTTTACGAACGATAAACTATGAAATGAAACAGGTGTTCAAGGCCCCGTTTTATATTGATATACAAATCGAAATAGTAACACAATTTCCCTGTTCCTTACACGTTGATCGAATAATAATAAACAAAAATTAAATAACGCGAGTCGCGACGCTCGATGTTGTTGTTTCGTTCAATAACATTATTATCGTAATCAGTTTTAATTACGTTCGCAAATTTCAACCATTTTTCACGTTATTATAACGTTCTCGAGGGCCTGACACGAACAGAAGATAAATCGTTGTAAACGACACTTTTTTGTTCAAAATTATGTTTTTCGTTAACGCGTTGTATACGACGTGATTTTTGCTTCATAGATTGACATATACTCGGAATATCGACACGATCGTCGTCGCTTATTCAATTTACTACCCATTTTTTACATATTCGTTTATTTGCGATTCGCTGTAACCATCCGACGTTCGTTCTTATTTTTTTTCCCCGAAAACTATCGGTTATCGCGACTTTTGTTGTCGTACAAGTGCGCGTTTTTGAAAATTTTTACCCTTTTCATACTAAAACTCGTATTTAAATATTTGATATTATTATGTTAAAAAGTATTTTCTGAATACAGCGCCTAAACTACTTTTATACAATCGTATAAAATCTTATATTTCCCGGCACGACAAACAGGTTTAGTATTTTTTGCGTCAGTTTTTCCTAAATATTCAATGGGTTTAAAACCCGTACGTTTCCAAACATATGAAAACCTTGGCGTTGTAAATATATAAACAATTTTTTCACTTTTAGGATGACATGTAAAACAACGTCGACGACAATTTCGCGTTTTTACCATCGATTATTGTACATTGTACCTAACCTAACATAAACTACGGATACTCCTAATCCGTTCGTCGGGTTAAAGGCGAAGCAAGGAGTAATAATTTTTTACTAATTACGATCCAAATTCACCGAAATAAATAAGGAATACGAGCCGAATTAATTATCGAAACAATTTAACGAACGTTCGACGAATTATAATAATTACGATAAACTAAATTCGATCGCGAATTTAAAGGTCACGTGTGTCGACGCGTTAAAAACGCGTAATTTAGTACATTTACCGGTGTTCGTTTGTAAAATAATACAACTAAACGTTTGGTATGAAAAAATCAACATGGCCTATATACGCGCACCCGTTATATCATTAAAACGATTAAGTCGTAGAAATTAAAACGTACAATTTTTGCGCGTGTTTTTTCTTTTTTGCCATTCGGCCGTAAGTACGAATGTGGTTTATTATTAATTATGTCTAAAAACGTTAAAATTATATTATACGTATGCATAAATGCCATTAATCAAATCTCCAATTGATGTAGACTTTTCTCCACTTCACTCAGACGACTCGTGACTTCAAAACAAAATCCATTAACCCATTTTGGAGACTATATATAGTTTCTTAATACATTTGACGTTAAGTTAATGCGCATAATGATTTTCGTAATTACACGATAGTATCATCTTTATAATATTATAACGTACATATATTACAGGAGTGTTAAGTTTTTGTGTTCATTAACATATTTTTTTGATACTTATATAGTATTACTGTCGAGTGGCATTGATCCGTAATTTTTTTAATTGGCTCTTTACGGAGGTGATATTTTTTCCGCGAATATTTTAAGAGTTGAGCACTACTATCTACAATGTACTCAGTTTCAGCATTTAAGTACTTAATATTGAAAGCCCTTCGTTTCACATTTTAGACGTTATAAGTAATACATAAATACCATGTTTCTAATCGAACAGTTAATATATTAACTATTGCCTGACGATCGCTTTTTTCATTAACGAGTTCAATACTGAATAATATGGAGCTTTTACAGTGACAATAATTTCTCGAAATAAAAGTTACCGTCAAAATTGTAAAAATACAAAGAGTGTCGAAACCGATTATTAAGGAATAAAAAGGTCGACAGTTTTATTATATATCGTTTCAAAGAGTAAAGGACAACTTTAAAAGAAAAATTCGCATGCCGCTGGCAACGATTCAGTGATTTCGATCAATTTTAACATAATTTGAAAGAAGATATTTTACAGGTCACAATGAACTTCAATTTTCAATTGACCTTTGACACAATATCAAAAACATACATTACAAAAATAACGAAATTTAAACGTGCATTACTGTTTCTAAAACGTAAATGTTGAAAATCGAAGTCAAATTACGACACGCTAAATATCTTTTTTTTCAAATATAATGTATCGAAATTAAATAATTCTACGAGTTGTTTTCTTTTTAACGCGAGTTTTTATTTTAAAAGCGTCGGCTCCGACAAACTTAATTCTATAAAAATGGCTATTATGATTGGCGTTGCTCGACACGCGTTATCGACAATGAACTATCGACGTACTTGTCACTGGATGTCGTTCTATCGGTGATTTTCAAATTTATTTTTTATATTTCAAAATGATCCGTCAAAACAAAAACGATTTAAAATACCGCTTTATTACAATATTGAACGTCAGAACAAATATAACCAATTTGACGTCCGAACGAACGATTATTATTATCTTCTTTCTTATAGAAATTTCGCGAGCGTTGCGTATTTTATTATTTTGTAATTTTATAAACATAAAAATTATAGGTGCACATCAAATAAACAGTAAGTTCGCTCAAATTTGAAATTAGTTCAATTATGAAGTCGGTGTCAATTGTACAGTACATTATGCAACGGGAGGTATAATATTACTATAATATATTTTAACGTTTTCTTAAATTATATATTCAACGAATTATGCACCGGTTCAATTATTTATTCTACACGAGTGCGCGTTTAACGATAACAACGAAATTACCTATATACATATAGGTATATATATAATGTACTTTTGATCAATTCAAAAATATTTTGCGCGAAAATTAAGTATAAGAAAGGGGGGAAATATTTTCTTTTTACAACGTAGCTTTATGGAAATTTCGTAAAATCATAAGCAAACATGTGCAGTCGAAAATATTTTACGAGTTTTTTTTCAAATACGTTATAAACTTAACTTGTAAAACGAAATATTCGTTATACGCGATGTATGAACTCACGAATATTTTTTTCGTAAGAAAACGCGTAGTACGCGCCCGTCGATGAACGCAACTAATCGCCAACGCCACGTTACCTATTTAGTCTCGCGTTGGTCGAATATATCGCTATGCCAAATAAATATCTAACTCGCCGTTAAATAAACGCGCGGTGTCTGTGTAGGGAATACGTAAGTTTACATTTCGGTCACATAGATAAAATATGTTCTTTACTATAGGCGCATGGGATACTTCAAACGTACGAGTGAAAAAAAGGTCAAACATTAAAGCTTACCGCGCGCGCACACCTGTTGTCACTACGGGTGCGTGCGTCGAAAATAAGGACAGTTTCGAAAGTCATTTTATTTTGAACAACGGTAACGATCGCGAACGACAAATATGAAATTTCACGTTCACTCTTCCGGGCACCCGAATGTTTCTCGTAATAATAAGTATTCTAAAAAACTTAAAGTCAAATGTACGATATAATATTCACTCAAGTGCGGGTTATAAATCTCGTACGTGTACAAATCGATATTCGAGCGTACATTTTCGCTCTGTGCCGCAATTGGCCGAGATTGCGAGTAATGTGTGGCGGGAGAGGAGCGCATTTGCTGTCCGTCGTCGTAACCGTTTTTTGCGTTCGGGTCACGTGCGTCGGTGCGAGTGCGAAATATCGTCTCGACGTCGTATTTAGCGACGGAAAAATGACCGTCGAAAAGTACATTGTGGGCCCGGAGCCAGGCAGGAAAAAAAATAAAATAATACGAGACGACGATGGGATGGCGGGGGTGAGTGCTATGGTTTCAGGGTGGCCGGAGGGTAGATAGTAAATTGACGTGGTGGAGCAAACAGAGCAAACGGGAGTGGAGGGATGGAAAACGAAAGTGAAAAAACATACGATCGAAATATATTTATTTATATACCGAAGGAGTCTCACAGAGAAAGAAACCCAATAAAGACCACGTCAATATTTGGGACGTCGTACTTTTTTTTAAAGCTAGTCGCTTCGTAGTCCTGTGTCGTCGTTCGTTTATATTATATATGTTTATAAAATATATAATAGAATCTACGGCCGCAGAACGAATTTTACGGTAAATCGTGCAAAAACGAAATAACAAAATACTCGACCGCAAAAAACATACGGAAAGGGAAAACGATCGAATGTGTTTTTGTGTGTGGGTATGTGTGTGTGTGTGTGTGTGTGTGTGTGTGTGTGTGTGTGTGTGTGTGTGTGTGTGTGTGTATAAGAACCCACGTTAAACACCAACGTTTAACAAGAATGGAAATTGGGTGTTTTCTTGCTCCATTTAGACGTAAAAGCTAGATGAAGATTCGACCACTGTGAGTGAACCGAAATCAATTTTTACTATGTCAGAAAACGACGATTATTTTTATATTTCGTAACATTTGTTCCAGTGTACCGGAAAAGCTTAATACTTTTTGTATTAATGTCCGAAAAATGTAATGAAATGAGATTTCGTACATTCCAATAACTTGGTAACTAACTGACCGATTCATTGTTTCGTCGAAATTACATTTCATTCGTTGAACGCGAACCAAGTTTTCTCTAGCTTTTACGAACTCTTTCGATTTATTAACACGCGTACGTATACGAGAGTACACGTAATTAAGTCTACGATACACTTGCGCATATAACCATTTACATCTTATACGACGACGACAACACGTGCCCATATATTTCCGCAAATTGCCTATCAAATACTCATTAGTGAAGGTATATTTCGGTATATATTGCCATTGGAACTTCAATAACGGATGATTAAATGAAAATGTATTCGAAACGAAATAATAATCGTTTCCAAAAAATAGAATATTTAAAAAGCGTTCGAAATACTCTAAAATATAGTCAAATTACAGTACACTCCGGAATACTACTCGAGCGTGGACAAATTCTATTTATAGGAGATACAAATTTGAAATAACCGCGTTTATTCGAAAAATAAGTACATGTACTGGCGAAATTTTAAGCAAATTATTATTCGTATTCAATAAATCGTTTATTTAAGTAACGCGTAAACGGTTTTCTTTTCTAGTATTCATCGAGTGTTGTTTTTCAATTTCATTTTTCGCGCGCGAAAATCATATTATGCATTTTTTTAACGGTACAGCTTATATATGTAAATGAATAATTAAAGAAAAACACAATTATTACTTTTGAAAAAATTCAAAAATTGCGATAGAATTTATTATGAGTATTCGGTTTCTTGAATGTTCTAATTAAAAATTATCGCTTTTCTCGATATTCACGTGTAAAATAATTTCGATCGTCTATAGAAGAAAAAACATTTTCTTCTGTTCTTCGGCTTCTCACGACGATTTTTCAATTGATAACACGACGTAATATTAAGTACTTACGTATTTCTATTCACTCGAAACCGTCATTAAATAACATTGCGTAAATAATTCAAAATTCGCGGGGGGGGGAGCGTATATTATATTTAAAACAGCGTGGGAAAATAGGACGAGGAGGAAAGGAAATGAAAATAGAATAAATAATGCAAATTGATGTGTTGCGGTGTCAAAAAATAGCAGCAGGTTGCCTTTGCCACTTCCGGGAAGAATATATAAACTTGACAAATGATGCACGACCTGTCAATTTTGGCTCCGGTTTTTTTTCTTTTAGAACTTTAAAACTCCGCGAGATACGAAAAAAAACCGTAGTACCACCGCGATGTATTCTCGGTTTACACAAGGAGAATGCTTGTTATTGTTATTATTTATTACGCACCGAGTAGGTGCGGCGACGGCTTCGGATATAAATCATAACGTTTCATAAAAAATTTATGAGCTTAATCGAGTTGTTATTTTTTTGAAGTTTTCAATCACTCAAAACATAATCTACAAATTTTTTTGTTTAAGGGGACGGGCAGAAACGTAATTTTACTAAATTGTATTGGAAAAGCAATTGTTCGAAAGTGTGCCGAAGTGTGTTGTCGTTGTGTTAAACAAAAATTATTACTAACGTCAGTGTATCGTGGACACTTAAGTACGCATGCACAGGCACGAATCAACAATTCCGCAAGATTCAAAATCCTACGCGCTTAGCACGATAATGTAGGCCTAAGAGCTCGACGAAAACAGCGACTACATGGAACGAATACAATTTAATTTCCACAAAAGTTTCGAATCTACTGGCTTTTTTCCTAGGTTATCGTGAAGTGGTTTTTAATTAAATATTTCGTTTATTTTTAATTTTTTAGCACGCTGGAACAAATGTCCAAAAATATAAAAATTAACGAAGTTTTAATCAAAATATCAAACATATTATAATTTATAAATACGAAAATTAAATAATATTACGTTAATCCACAAAGTTAATAATTAACGAGAAAGACGAAACCTTTTGCTTTGATATCAATTCAAAAATATTTGGTTCTTTATTTATAAGGAACAATTCTAGAGTCACCGCAATCGGTTATTTTTTAAAGTTTTATTTTTTTGTAAAGGGATTACACCTACGATAAACCCGTGTTCCACTAAGTATGACGAATAGCGATGAAAATGTTATCAAGAATTTTATCCTCAATCATACCTGAAGGTACTTTTGGCCTCTCAAATTGTTCTATCAGTCCAAGAGACTGATATCATCCACTTAAGCAAACGCTGATTTATTAAGGATTCGTTTTTAAAAATTTTTCGTCGTTTTGTAACGAATTAAATAACTATAGGATTGTGCCGAATTTTTCGTTCAAATTTTAGGTCTTGTCGTTATATTTATCAATTCGAGGGATTTTAAACAGTTTAAAATCAATAGATCCGAGTCTAATCTTTGATCATTTTATTGTCAAAATGTTTTCAATTCCTGTCGAATGTCGTTTACAAAGAAACGGTGGCCTAAACGAAACGATAGAATAACGCGATCCGGCGAATGATCTAAAATCTATATTGTCTTGTATGTGAGAAATTTATATACGCGGGTTGTTTAAAGATTATTTCAAGATGTCCGCGGCTAATCAGTAAGGAGAGTTGAGGAAACCATTCGTCAAATAAAGAAACGAAAAATAAAAATCGAAAAATTACCGATGAAAAACAGCGGTCTGGAAATGGTAAGGAAGGACTCCAGAAAACTAGACCAAAATTAACCGTCAGGTTGCAATCACCAGGTCGGTGTTTTATAATTAGGTCAATACGTACGTTTCGTATTGTACTGATTCGATTAATATATCGTATTATAAATACGTCATCGACCTTATTTATTTTTTAAACGTGTAGATCGTACGCGAATAAGGAAAAAAACATTCCTAATTTTACTCGAAATTTCATTAGCGTTTAACAAAAATTATATTCTGCTTATTGTTTTTTGAAAATCTTCCATCGTCGTTAGAATATTTTGCGACAAATTTCGTATTCAATTTTCAGGCGTTCGGTCGTAATACCGAAAATGTTATTCATTCTTCAGCACGAAACTCGAAAATTATTGACATTTTCTTTTACATATTATTCGGTCGAGATTTTTCGCAATTTCTCCTTTCTATTCTCCTCTCGTAAGTCGTCTCCTGATTAAAACACGGACACAGTTGTCAAACGCTACGCGTAGAACTTTCCGTTCAAACGCAATTAGCTTTCTTTTATCTCCTTTAGTCAACCATCGTATCTCACTGACGCGTACTATGTCCCGAATAATAGTTGTGACATAGGTCGTTTCTATTGGACGCCTCGGGGGAGGAGGGAAAATAATTTATAGTTTTTAACATTCGAGCATAGTTTAGGGGATTTTCGTGACGGTGCGAAAAAAAAACGGAAATTCACCCTCGCCTTCATATCGCTCGGGTTCGCGCAACATTCGAAATTTGTCGCACAAAACAAACGAGTTATTCGTTGATTAAGTTTTACCGAATTCGATCGGGACTGTGCCTTTACAAACGGTATCTATATAAAAAAAAACGCCTCGAACGTTATTACTGCGATCGTACGATGTGTCCGACCATTTTTCCTAATACAACATGGCCGTCGAACACACGCCCATGCAGGACAAATACTCGAGTAAAACCCAAACGCCCAATCGACAAGTAGAAAATTATATTAAAATAATATTCGACGGACAATATATATATATATATATATAACACTAAACCTACACATATATACACACGTCCCGTTTTACGACAAACCGCGGAATTTACCACGAGTAATATTCCGATTTGAAACGCGACCGGAACTCGTTGTTTCCGGGTCGTGCACGTTTTCGTACGATAAATACCGCGGTAGCGTGACGACGATTTTCTACGACACCGTCGATGTAACCCCGTTCGATCGTCGTGCCGCGTCCACGCCATTTTTCAATTCGGTCACACTGTTTAACGACAATTATTACCGTTATTGTAATCATAATACCCTTTAACGATAAATTATCCCGTCTTCTCGTCACCGCCGTTTCCATTGTTCCGCGCGCGCCCGTATTTTACGATATCGTTAAGGTGACAATGCTAAATGTTCAGTCGTTTGTTGTCGATCGATCACGGCCGCCGGTCCCAAAATGGCGTCGAGCCGCGACTGCCAACGACGACAATATATATATATATATATATATATTTATATTATATTACTCCGTCACAATGTCCTTTGAAGTCGCTTAGATGAGGGTCTCTCGACGCGGCGCCGGTACGGCTTTTTACGAGGCCAACGGACAACAATCATAAATATATGACGTCTTCGTCCGAATATTATTAATGGTAACCAGATCTAACGACGGTAGCCGAACAAATTTCTTATTAATATCGCGCTTTCGATCCACAATTTCGTCTGACGTTTCAATATTGTCGCGGTCGAATTTGTCACCGGCTACCTCCGATACACTAAATTACGACCGAATTCGGTGAAAACGAACGACGAAATTACCATCGTCTGTTGGTTTATTATTAACGTGTTACGTTTCACGTACCATTCGAAACACAAAGCGAGACGAAAATTGGAAAAGCTAATCAGATTTCGTTCGAGAAAAAGACGTGAATTCGTTTCCACCAGCGCTATTGTACCGATCGATTTTCAACATTTTAATCGAAACCATCTTTGAATTTCGTCGGAATTGATTAAAAATGAAAAAAGTGAAACGATTAATTAAAAATCTACCGTCGACTATACCCTTCGAAAATGATCGACAAATTCGAATCTTTTATCAGAATTAAATTTTATTCGTTCTAAACGGTTGACTTTATTCCTAGCTTTTAAGTCTACACCACCGTGCTACTTTCGTACAAATATTAATACCTTTCAACTTATCCACATTATTGTGCGTTTAATAACTCGCGTTAATAATAATTTGTAACACATATAACCTATACTCGATAAATGCCTACTTTAGAAAACGCGCGTTTCCGATCCTCGTAAAAATTTATATTTAATATTCGAGTTAGAAGATATAATAATATATAAAGATATAATAATAATAAGAACGGACAATAATTATAAAAATCGATATTCAAAATAACACGCTTATTTTATATACACAAATTCGTCGTATACATATTTGAAAAATATCAAATCATCCGGACTTCGATAGCTCATTCGTGGAATGTTCGAGATTCTGCAACGAACCTAACCTATTTCAATGTTTCATGTCGGTAAAGAAGTAAACGAAAATATTATATTCAAATTCGGGACATCGATAGCGATTGATTATAATACGCGAGTAAAAAACTAAAACGCGATTTTGAGAAAAAAGTTATTATATATATATAATTATATTTACGCGTGGAGAAAATTGATTAATTTAAGACGCGTGACGATTAATAATATTTTTTGATACGGCAAATATGGAATTACAAAAAATTGGAATAGGCTACAAACGACAGCTATTACGTCCGTCGCTTTTGGAGCTTAATAATAAAAGAAAAAACAAGCAACCTATTAAACGACAAATCTTTTCGCCATTAACTATATCGTTGTAATCATTTAAAACCATTTGTCCTACGAGGTAATTTCACTGCGAACTTTTGGCCTTATTATTCGAATGTATTTATAACGTATATTTACCTAGAAGATAAGATTTTTGTTCGCGCGTTAAGTTTTTGCAGTAACTTAACGCTATTAATATTCGAAATTACAAAACTTATTCTGCAACATAGCGTACGTACAACGGATACAACGCGATGGGATCCTGGCGAAAATAAAAAGAACTCTTCGTCCATAAACTTTACATATATATATAACAGACGACTCGTTATAATAATATATATATATATATACATACACGATTCGCGCGTTCGAAACGCTATAAAACAATTGCGCGTTCGCTGTTTACAAATAAATATTACTATAAATGGTACAGGTAGGCGGCATTAAAAGAACAGACTTTACGACGTTTTCGGGAAAAAAATTATTTCGGTTTCGATCGCTGTACTTAAGACGTTTAAATTGCTGTTCCGGTTTGGGATTTGGTTAATACCGGTCTTACCGACGTAATCGAACGGCACAAACGTATAAACAACATTATTGTGCTCAACTGTACATAATTTTTTTCGTGCCAACGAACCGCTGAATAACGCGAGAAGTTATTTCACGCTACTGTCGCAATTTATACTACGCGCAGTTATCCCGCCGTAAATGAACGTGAAAATGATTTCGAAATCGATTTTAAACGTCGTTAAAAATCAAAACCAATATCAGAATACGACGTTCGAACCGTAATCGATAAATCAATAAAACCGTTACACAAAATCAATACCCCGAAATAATTAAATACTGGTAAGCCGACAAATAGTGGCGTACGGAAATACTCCGCGTTTTCATGAGAGTACAAAAATAGTACTATCCCGAACACCCGTGATCCGGTCAGTGTCTGGGATAGAAAGAAACGTGTTCAAATGTACAGCCATCGCGACAAATCGGGGACAATTCTCCTCGTCCAAGCGGCATTCGTTACGTATGTCCATTTAGTTTGTAATCTCTTTTGATAATAACCGTAAACGATAACGTATCCATACCGAACATAACCTTACTTAATGGCGAATATAAAATTACATTTACGCGGCGCGGTCGTCGCTAGGATAAATGCTAAAACGATCACGCGTCGCAAAAATGAAAATTATAACAACACGGACGAAAATAAATACGTATAGTTTGTGTGTGTGTAATTACTGTACAGAATGACATTATTCAAAGTTGAAAAGTTTGGAAAGTTTCGCCACGTCGCGTACAACAATAAAATCGTGTACGTCTGTGAACGGCGTCGAAGTGATGGATTTCGAAAGTTTCTTTTTAGGGCTACATATTATATGATTATACGTCGTAAACCGTCACCGTAACTGACAAACGCGCGCGTGTTTAAATATACATTATTACTATTGCGTATAGGAATTTCGGCCAATTTTCGCCTTAATTTCGTCTTCGTTACCGCTCGCGACCTTGAAAATTAAAACGAAAGAAAATCGAAAAAAAAATGCTCGTCGATGGCAACGAATACGAATGGATCTGTTACGTTATTATTTTATCGTTTTGGAATATAATGTTAAGTATACTTTCCAGCCGAGCGGAAATGGATATCAACGATATTTTATCGCGCGTTTAATTTTAAATTATTAATATTCGATAACATATTTAATATTAAATTAATTTAAAGCGCGAAATAAATTAATATCGTTAACTATTTTTACAAAATCGCTCAGTATTGATAATCGTGTTTATTAACCAACGGCGTCCTCGATTATCGACAAAAGAAAATAAGTGAAAATTGGAATATTTAAGGCGATTGGGATACGTTTTAGCTTACTTCGGTTGAACGTTTTTTTTTTAAATTTATACCCTAACAAATTTTTAACGAGTACACGTTTCTAAAGAATATTTCGTTATTTTGGTTCAAAATTCTGTTTTTATTTCTAAAGAAATTTAAGTTTTGAACGCGACAATTTCATTTCCAATTCAAATTATTTACAATACTTTTTTTAAAGAAAAATTACGAGAATGTAAATAGAATTTGCGGTAAGTCGATAGAGCACGAACTGATTTTCGACAATTAACCACAATTGGTGGGTTGTGTAAGTTTTCAGTGTTTTTTCTAAACACAATTTTCGGCCGTGAGTTTTTAGAATTTCTATAGTAATTATTAGAATTTTGAGGTCGTTTATATAAATATAATGAAATATAATACGAAGTAATTCATTTATATACCATAGAACACACGTCTACAATAAAAATAGACTAATATTTTGGGTATTTAACCAAACTCGATAAAAGCGTATATATATATATATTGTTTGATTAATACATTTATTGTAAACCGAATTACGTGATAAATTGTATTACGCGGGTATTCCAATATTTCCGAAACCGTAAACCATAATGTAAATTACGAAAATACGAAAAACTTTTTGATTAAACAATCAAATTCGGCATACGTTTTTGAATTCCCATAACACGTACTAATGTCTTTGTAAACGTACACGGGTACACACTATTCTTATGTATTGTTATATAGGTAGAATACTAATGCCATCGCCGCTGGTTGAAAATAAACGATTGAGTTTAGAATTTCGGTTCCCAATCAAACAAATCGATCTTTAATCCGTCTGTCCAAACACGATTATTCCCAAAACTCGACCGTTAATATATCGTTGGACAAACATCTTGTTTTCGCGTCCTAAACAAACAACATTCGGATCTCAAATATTTTTCGCCCGTCGTTCGTTCCCGCTGACACCTGCCGTCGTCTCCACTGCCCGATATGAAATGGAGGCACTGTACAATCATAATAAAATCGGCCCCGAATTCGTCGCGTGTGCGTTTAAATTCCATCGAATGTCTGGGTATATAGTTAATTAAATCGACCTAAACTACACGTGTTTATACGTTCCTCTGTGAACAAATCAAAAAAAAATTATTATTTTCACGAACTCGAGTCAACAAACACGCCAAGATCGACGTTTATAATTTCAACACAAACGCGCAAATAGCGTAGTTAGAATAATTATCGAACTTAACGGAAGTCAATTATTATTGACTTTTGTAATTAAATATTGGTTTTTATTTTATACGTCTCGTATGTTACACTGAAATAATAACTTCTACTTCGATCAAACGCGTCTTTCGCCTACTACTAGGCGTTTTGTTTCTATTAAGTTTATAGCTAAAATTTTATTTAAACTATTTTCAAAACTAAATTTTCGTACATTGTTTATTTACGAGCGTTTTCCAAATTTCAGAAAGTAATATACATTAAACACTGCCCCATAGGAAACGCGAGTTACGCCCGAAATCGTTTTTCAAATGATTTATACACACGTTTGGTTCGAGTTTACAATAATAATTCAACGCGATATAGTTTACTGCACGCAATCGTATAGCGCGAGCCAACTTTTGGTTCATACTTTATGCATACGAAAACGTGGCTTAACGGGTATTTTAAATATAAATCCTCCGGACAAAAAACAAAAAAATTACCCGTTTTACCGATTTCGCGTGCGCCAATGTTTCGATTATAATTTAGTATTAATTTCCCGCTCGATGACAGTCTTAACACGCGTAGTTAAGTACTAAGTAAATTTCGTATATAGATATACGCGATAATTTATTCAATTTTATATTTCGGCGGTATAAAACGTAAACTTTTATCGTCGCCCCAAAAGTTAGACAACCGCGGAAATTAGTTGGTGTACACGCGTACTTTTATACGTCTATTTGAATATTTCATTTCGTTTTGATACGTATTAACGTTACGTTTTATTATACGTAGTATTTTTGATATTTTACAGTCGCGTCAAAAATATTTTCGACAAATGCAAGATATATTTATGGCACAACGTCGTGTTAACAATAATAAAAATAATAAAAATCGGTGTATCAGCAACGTGGGAGATCGCGAACGGGTTTGTAAGCTTTTTTCCGAGATTAAAACGTATCCAATAAGCGTGCAACAAATTAGTCGAACGTAAGAATTACTCGAATTCGAACCGTTATAACAAATACGATATTCGCGTAACAAAAGTTGTACCGTCTAAAGTTTTACAATTTCGACGATAAAAGAGAGATATCTCCTAAATGTTTTTGTTTTTGTGCTCAATCGGCGATTACGTTGGATAAACCATACCTGTTTTTGTTTATTTATATATTTTTGATTCCGTTGTAAATAATTTAATTCGTCAATAATAAACGACGCGGGTTTCCTTCGAATAATACCCTACAGTGATAAGTCCATGGAGATTATGTTAGGTCATTCGACGACTATACATACTCTTTCACAAGAGGATCGCAATTCGCCTTAATAAAAACGACAAATTCGATATAAAATATTCAACGAAGATTTCACAATCGAGTAAAATTTGATTTCCACGAACTTTTAACGAAACCCTATACGATTAATTATCGTAATTATTCGGTTTAGTAAACAGGTTAGAGACGGAATATTTTTATTGACGTTTCCAATGTAAAAACCGACCAACGTATTATTTATATAATTCTTTTAAAGTCATTTCACTATTCATTATCGCAACGAATATAAAATGTTCGCTTTTTCGTTAATATTTTATCTTGACGTTTAAATTAAACGAAAATTATTCGCAAATATTAGGGCAAAGTGAAAAACGATAATTATTTTCATACAAAAACAACAGAAACTACTATTAAACAACTTTCAATCAATAGTTTTAAATCAGTATCGAATTAATAATTTCCTATTGACTATCGGTACTTATGATCAGTCTTAAGTATACTTATATATACAGTCATACTTATATATCAGTCGGTAAATCCATCGTGGAGCTCAAAAGTGAAATTTGTTTTAAAAAATAAACGACCATTTTCTCGATTGCGCTGGTCTTTCATTTGTCAAATTTTACGTAAGAAACAAAATAGTAAATCGTGTAGACAAAAACGATTATTGCATTTGGAATTGTCTATAACTTGATCTAGGGGTCTATATTCTCAGGTCCACTGGGATGCCGTCGTCCGATTCGCCGAGTCGGTGATGATGGCGAAGGAAGTCGCCGAACGGCAGAGGCAGGCACTTGGCGTGACAGCTCCGTCGCGTCGTCGTGGCCGCAGGGGA
>JAIPRN010002018.1:0-35814 GCA_025469175.1 Geopemphigus sp. TES_GeoC_2020 | reverse complement strand
GCCTGTTTTGTCGTTTACCTACGGTTATATAGATATATATATATATATATATATATATATTGACTCGTTGTATTCGTCGATCAAGTCGTTATCGTTACGTGTGTATTATAATAGATATTATAGAGGAATATTTTATATTTTTGTCGTAATATTTTAGGGTATCGAGTGTTTGTCGGTCCGTAAATTTCGGAAAACAAAGTATTCTACGTAATAGCAAAAAAAGAAATCTTTAAAAAATGCGTTATTTTTCGCGCTAATTTTAACGTTATTAAAGGCTAGTTCTATGCGAACTTACGAATTAACGTTAGACACTTAAACGGTTCGATGTTCTTCGATTTTCGAAAATTTGTCAACTGGAAAGCGCGTGAAATTTTATTCAAAGTGTTTTCCACGTTTATACGAAATAGGCGTTCGTTGTTTTTAATGTTGTAATTCTAGAGTAGTTAAAGAAATTTCAATTTGGTAAAATAATTTCAATGTTTTTTCAAATATACACGAAATCACGTCAAAACAAAGTTTATAAAACTATTACAAAACAAATTTTAGGCGTGCTGTTGTGTTCGTATAAAAATCAATATTTTTTTTAAAATGTTTTAATATAGAAAAAGAAAGTGAAAAATAATTATAATAAAACGTCGTATACACGTATATTCTACACATTATGATACGAACGGAATATGTAACTGATACAGCAATCGTATAATACGTCAAATAGCAAATAGACGAAAACTAAACGTTCGAGCTTTAGTAAATAAATTTAATACGCGTTAAAAACGAAAAAGTGTGCTAAAGAAACGACAGTTCTTTTTCGAGTTATCAATTACATCTCCGAAAAATAGTTTTTTATTCTACGTCGCACCAATTACAATAGAATAATTAATATCAGTAAGTGAAAACCGTGTAATCTTACAACGTGACTTAATCAAACGTTATATTTTTTCTCAAAATTTTCGTTTCTAAAAACATACGTTTTGTTATTTGTAAAATGTAACCTAGAAATTGACGAAACGTACGATCGTAAAACAATGAAGAATGTTGACGCGTAAAACAATCGAATGAAATTCGGAAGATAGTATATTGTTTGTTGTATATTATTGTCATGTTAGTTAGTAACGGTTTATGGCATTTAATATGGTTTCTTGGTGTTTGTTATTTTAGAAAAAACGAATAATGACTTGAAATTTTAGACGGATCATACAACGATATACACTATTGCTATCGAAAAATCGATATTATTTTTTTACGGCGTGCCCGTTTCGATCCGTTGCGACTCTCAATAATGAGATTCACAATAATTACCCGAGCGTACATTATTTTCTTTTTTCTTTTAATTATACGGCCCGCGCGTAACAAATTCTTGAGTTCGTCTTGCCGGACATCTGGTGCCGGTGACTTCCGATTTCTTTAGTTCGTATCACCCGAACCTAAATTCCGGTCTTATAAATACACAGGCCCTGTTCGCCACGGTTCGTTTGTTCGCTTAATGAGGGGCACCTCGTGCGTCGACGACCATTCGTCCACAACATCGTCGTCGAATCGATTAAATATACGTAGGGGACATTGAATGTCATAAGTACGGCGGCACGGGAGATAGTTGTTAAATACGCGATCTCGTTAAATTATGAATATTACGGTTTTTGTTTTAAATTGACCGGGATAAATAAATAAAAAAAAATCAATAATGCAGTATACGGAATTTAAAGTACCGGCGATCGTTTTAAAATATAAAAATGCGTTAAAAAAACCCATATTCAAAACTTTGGGTTATTAGACATTTTTCTCGTAAATTCGTCGAAATTTCGTAATTGGAATCGCCAAACGTTCTTTGTTTACGAATGTTCGACATAATTTGGTTGCCCGGAGTTGCTAATATAATCGATATTTTCGTTTTTTACACGGAGGAATAACGCCGGAATTACTTGTCACGGGAGTATGAATATTGTAAAAGACAAACATGTATTTCACCGCGAAGCGAATGACGATTTGTCCGCGAAATACACGCCTTTCGGCGAGCTTTTCGGGCGTTCAGTTTTCTGTAATCGGTATTTCGGCAATCGCTTGGTCGTCCCGAATGCGTAAGAAATTTATTATGAACATTTCGTGTATGGGCAAAAACACGAAAGACCATTTATCTTGAACCGCCGAATGAGATTTTTTCGCCCAATAAACGGACGTTCCGAAATGCACGACCAAATCAGTAATAAACGACGACCGATTCTACACGCGCGTCGTTCGTCTACAGACAAAAGGGATTTTATTAATATAATATCGGCTACGTTTAGCGTTCCCGGCGAATGTAATCGAGCGAATTCGAATTCGTTCAGCGGCATGAACGTTGACGATTTTCGTATTCGACGTTCGAGTATACGTATTTCGTACGCTACGTATGCACCGGTCGCGGGGTATCATTGGCGGATTCGAGATTTGATTTTTGGACGGGCTTTTTTGTCCTAAAAATATTTGCACCTAACTGAATTGAAAAGGCGAAAGCCCGTCGGTATTTGTTTTGGATCAGGGTGTGGTGGGGTGGAGAACAGGGCGGAGGGGACTAATTTACGTATTGGGGTGTAAATTTAATTGGTTATCGTTGTTCGTCCAACGGAATATTTGGTTTCCTTAATATTATAACCGTATTTATATCGTAACATTGTATACGACAATTTGTTTTCGAAATATGAACCCGTTAGAAGTTTTATCTACCGTTGGGATACTATGTCGGGAAATTTTCTTTTATTCGTATTTTCCTAGTCACGTAATTCTATGTATGCACATAAAAAAAGTGTTTCGCTCGTTCGCGTCCATACTTACCTCAGACATAGTCCCTGTACAAATATGTCGGTCCCTCAAAATTAATCTCGAGACTTCGTTCTTTACGACTTGTAATAAAAATCGCTCAAAACGCTATTTTTATACCGCGAGTTTTATTATTATTATCGTACTTATCTAATTTTTTTACGACGTGGCTGCGGGCGTGACGCAATTTTGGTTTTATACGAACGTTTAGTACCGATTTTTGTCTCCGTCATTTCGAAAAGCGATCCGCTGAAATTTACTTAAGCGTATTCGATATATGTTAACGTCGACGACGGTCTTTTGAATTCGTGTTCATCGCGCGATTCCAACGTCACTTTACCTTGCACGCGAAAACTAACTCGTATTTCTCTCTGAACTGTTTTAGAATATTTTCGTTGACGAATCGATACTGTCCTCGGAGTATACTTACCGAGCGTGTGCCGCTCGGGAATTAAGAAAGCGTTTTTCTTTTTTTTAGGCTTTCCTTACCGCGCCACTAAGCGGTCGAAATAAAACGTTTTATGGTAAATAAATATATACGTATATATTTATATGCGCGGAGCGAACTCTTATTAAATACAAATTGGAAAAGTTCGAAAGGAACGCGCTGTTTTCGTAGACTATTAAAATCCAAATTGTAAATCATTTCGTGTATTTGTTTTTTTAAAACTAATATCGACGGGCTTTAAAATATATCGTCCCGTTTTTTCTCGTGTTCGTTTTATATATTTTTATACACGTCCGACTCGTTGTAAAATTGATTTACGATAAAACCATAAACACTCAACTGAAACTAAAATCAAACCGAAACGTGTATAAATATATATATATGTGTCAAGATAAATAAACATATTAGGAATAGACGGGTTCATAGTAGAGTGCGATAAAAAAAATCAATAAACTAGAAAGTGTAACTCATTAAAACTACTTAATCATTACTTTTGATGTCTTCGCGATGTATATATATTATATATATATTCATCGGAGATAAAAACTATTTTTTTTTCATTATTCTTAAACAATGGACCATAAACGGAATTGTCATTATGAAACCCTTAATTTATAGTCTTGTCCTAACGGGTTAATGAGAAGACTAACGGAAGGACGTATATATTTATATTAGTACAGCTACAATAATAAACGTTCTCCGCGTTATTTGGTCAATATATACCTAACCTAACCCGTTTGTTTGTTTTTTATATCTGAAACTGCATTTCGCGTATTAATTCGGTTGTATATCGTACAATATACTAATATACTATATATATATATATATTTATTTATAAGCGGAAAGTATGCGCATACGCGTGTCTTGTATTATCGCCTCGACATTAATTATTTGGTCTCGCGGCGACGTGATTAAAATAGCGTCTAAATCCGACGTCGAAATACCAATCGTGCCCATCTTCGTAACGATAACAAATCGGCATTTCGGGATTTCGGCGGGATCACCGTTTCTTTTTGAAATTGAAAATACGACGCCCGTTTCGTCGAAAATCCGTCTCGCGCTACGTTAAACGAGAGTAGGGTCCGCGTTTTATTATTTGTCGTACGTTCCACGTTTTCAAAGGCGTTGTCGTCGTGTTTTATAATTTTCGTATTTTCCATCGCCGGAATTCGATTTCGATATTTCATTCGGACGTTTCGCCGTTATTACACGATCGATGTTTAACGAGTAAATACGGTTCCTTATTTTATTTCGCGCGTTCCACTCGATTATGCGCTAATTCGTTGTTACAGAATGTACGGTCAAATTATGTCTCGTCAATTAACGCTTTAAAAACATTTGCCGCTTTTTCGGCTTTTAACGTATTATTTGTGTTTACGGATTGCCGGTCGATTTTGCGGGTCTTCGTAAGACGGAAATTAAAAAAAAAAATACAACCGTCAATAACAACGGCTATTTTTAACGTATAAGAAATTCTATACACGACGGTAAATTCAAACAAATTTTATCGAGTAAACATAGTACTCGGCGTTACAATCTCACAATTGAAAAAAAAAGAAAACACTATCCGATTCGAAAATTTCGCAAAATCAAAATAAGTAACTGCGATGGCTTTTGTACATTGTCCTTTTTTCACGAAAATACACAAACGGATTGTTTAACGTAATTATATAATATGTACTGTAATATATATATATATATATAAATATAAATAAATAAATACATATACACAATTAACGAAAAACAATAACGCAAATAAGTTTCTACTATACGATTACTTTGCCAGATGTTTGGGAGTTTCGACCCTTATTTTTAACGGCGTCCGTAATATCTTCGCAGCTACGTATTGTATATTTATGAAGAACTTAACGTACTACACGTACTGTGTGCGTGCATGTATATGTGTGTGCAATACGCGTAAAAGAGTTTCTTGACCCCTCTATTTTCATACAAGTGTTATTGTGCTTCGTGTACGTAATTTATTATATATGGACGCGTGTGTTGCACTATACCGTTGTTGTACTTGACGCGTTGACTGGTTTCGAGCGTTAAGCGCGATAACGCGCGAAAAAGCGCGTTTTTTTATCGCGTCCAACAAAGTCCGACGGAGTTACGCCCGGAACAGGTATATAATTCCAACAAATACGTACCGTTAATTTTGTAAAATAAAGCGTCTTTGACGACCGGTCAACGAATCACGCGAAACGATATTTTATTCCGCCGTGTTAATTCCCGGACGAACGCCGCGAATATAATAATAACGATTCAGAAAAAATAAAAATAATACCGTACGTTAAAAATATATAAATCATGGCCGACAATTTTGGACACGAAATAAGTTTTAAGGGGTTTAGCGCGGAAAGTCGAATTTAGATTGAACCTTCGCGCAATTTGCGAGATCCCGTGAAATCGCGTACACGGATAACGCAAATTTGTCTGTTACGCGTAACTCCTAACTAATCAATAAGACAGTACGTGTTTGAAAATTTACGTCGTCTTTTATATTACATAGTGGCGTGTCGGTATTTTTACGAACTCTTATTATCCAATATTGTCTGTCGTCGTTCCGTTGTTTTCAAATTTACCGGCGCAACGAGCACGCGCTTAATACCAAGACACACACAAATAATAACGAATTCAGTCTTAATGTTTTTCTCACATAGAAAATTCAATTTTGCAGGATCCCCAAAAAAGTGTTTGTTTCTATAACAATACGTACCAGAAATAATATATTGTACTAACGAATAATATAAATATTAACGTTTCATATTTCAAACGAATAAAAACGTTAATTATTTTATTATATATATATATATATATATATATTCGTATTTGAATAGAATTTCAAATTGTGATACTTAATGAACTTGTTGTTGTTATAATTGATCCAAGATGGAGAGGTCAAATTGTTAATTTAATTATCATCGTTAATGAAATTTCGGTTTCTAGTTTCGTTTTTTTTTATTATTATAGTTATTTTGGAAAATCAAATTTGGTATATACAATTTGTCGAGAGCGTGTTTCTAAATATTTCGCCTTTCACGTTTGGAAATTAATGTTGAACATTCATCTGAAATTGACTTAAATTTTCGTCGTCATTAAAAAAACATCCGTTATCATCTTGTATTTCGACTCAATCGTTTTTCTTTTAATTCGAACAACGACACGATTTTCGTTTGCATTATACGAACGAATTACCGTCGAAATGTGACGGTTGAACGTCTTTTGTTGTGTGAGAAGTTTTGAAAAAGGATTAATGAATTTAGCGTAAAGTAATAATGTATTTAGATTTTCTTACAGTTCAAAATTATTTTCATTATCCGTTCAAATCGTGCGTTCCATTTATACCACTTCTCCCTTATGTTCCTTGCATTCCTACGAGGTTGGTCGTAACCTCAACCATATGCTTTTCGATTGTCCAGTTCTACCCTCCTCCAGACCATCAACTCCCACTTCCAACTCGTTATTTCCAACGTAATACTATTCATCCTTAGGGCCGATGTTTTAATTTAAATTTATTATTACATTTTTTTCTTCTTTTTATATATTGTTATGTACGCCATAATATTTAAAAAAAAATAAAGGCACGAAAAATTACGAGTTTTTAATTGTTCCCATCCGAGAAAGTCAAGATCTTTTCTCCCCTGCTCACACACATTGAGAATCGCTGATTTTACGAGTACATACGTATTTCGTCGTCATGTCGATTCCCGTGCCTAACCCGAAATTTCGTGGAAATTAAATTTCCGAATATTTTTATACGCGCACCGGGCACAGGCTATAGAGCGCGATAATTCTATAAACGTAACGTACACGAGAACTTGTAAATAAAACAAATAAATTAGCCAACAATAACAACAATGTCCCCGCCCAACGGACTATTGTTTAATTAAAAATCTGTTTCGCGTGCGATCGAAAAACTATTTCATTAATCGTTTTGGGTTATTAAAAATTGTACGTATTTGTTTAGACGGATAGGTTGACGCGATATGATTACGTATTGGTACGTGCGTGAATTGTACGGCTTAGAATTAATGTTCGTAATTTGTGCCGCAAACGTTCGGAAACTACAGTAATTGCGAAAAAATATTATGAAATGTCGAATGAGTTGCCTGTTCGTAGAATTTCAAGGGGTTGCGCTACAGTAGTTTTATTAAAATACTGTTGTGCGTACTGCCTGGTGGTACCTATATATATATATATATATAAAGTATACATCGAGTTTTTGTTTGCAATAATGAGGGCCCAGACTGAGAAACATTGTTTTACTGACATTTACCGAAGAGGAAAAAAACCGGTACGTTTTAAATTAAAAATGATAAATCGGTTTTCTGTTCGTTCATTTCTCTTTACCAGAGCAATTTTTTTGTTTGTTGAAAAAATCGCTCCCTATAGTTTTTCTGAACTACGCGGTTCAAACTAATACCGAATATAATCGAATAATATCATTCGTAAATTGTCGTAATTTATTTAGCCACGTAAAATTCGAAAGAAACGTAAAAAACAACAACTGACGTAATATTAATTTTCGCCATTATTCGACTTTGAACTCGTACGTCATTCCGTCGTCGTTTTCGGTCTACATAAAAGCATAACAATGTCGATCATTCAAATTTTAGTTTAAGACAGCGAACAAAACAAAACATTCTTAAATTAAATATGCCGCCGCGTTGTATTTTGACAAAATAATTTCTATTCAATTACGTTATATTGTAATTCGTTTAATTGTTTCGGTTACTCGAGAGCGCTTTTTCGTTCTAGAAACAACAGGTATATTTTTGCATAGCGTGCACGCCTTTAATGATCGGCTTCCTGAAGTATTTCGCATTATTGTTTTGCATGGAGCGGTTGCATCCTTGAACCCTCGAACCGTGGGTGGTTGCGCTGTCGAATAATATTAGTTCGTTGTTTAAGGTGATAAATTTTATTACGATCTTTGGTCGAAAACAACGAATTTCGCGAGAACATTTTATTAAGAAAAAAAAATCGAAATTCTCACTTTTTTACGTACGTTATATATAAAATATTAGATATCGAAAATTGTTAACGGAATACATAAATTGTTTAATGCGTTTACTAGAATGTTACATAACGCGCATGCGATATTACGCCTTTTGAATTACTATCGATTAACTGTTTATCATGTAAATTTGTGAACATTTTCCGAAAATTAATTTTATCCTCGTGTTATTCTTCGCGTATGTAGATATAGTATTCTTTCCCGGATATACGTTGTAATCCGTACCAACGAATCGAAACGCCCTATGCCGTTCTCGAAGTATTTAATATTCGGTAAATCTCGTCCGTACTTAGCGGTTTATTTCTCAGCGGCTTTCTGAACAAAATTTGGGATACTATTCCAAAAACGCCCGTTTTGAGTCTGTCCCGCGTTCAAACTGAATATATACCGACTAGCGGACGTACGACTTTGTCGCGGGCCTCGGTAAAAACGTTTTTCATTTAAAACGCAACTATATGGTGGATCGCTTTTAACCTTATCCCAACGTCAATTGGGTTATTGACTACGTCGTAGGCGTTGTTTTTCTTGTTGTCGGTAAATTCTGTGTTTTAATTTTTACTTGGCGGGTTAACGATCGCAAATATTGACGAACTACGTTTAGTATGCGTACATGTATACGAAATTAGGCGTATGCGAGTAAAATTTAGTAAAACCGAGTAAGTAATAGTCGACGGCGTTGTTTATCGAAATTTTTAAACGCGCGTACGTATTCGTAATTACGAATGGTTTATCCGCTACCAGTGTTGAGACTCTCACGAATAAATATGTCGCGTATCCTTTCCTTCTCGTCCCAGGGGAAAAATATAAATATTTACTTACAACCGACACCGAGACGTATTACGTTTATATAAATTTGTATATACCGCGTAATATGTACACGAGCCGCGTGTTTTTTTTTTAAATTATTTCAACCGTTAGGTAACCCTATCCCGCTATACACATATACACACACACACACGCACACAAACACACTTATATATATATATGTACGTGGTGGATTAAATACAAAGACGCACGTCAACCTCGTCGAATTTGATTATTTTTTTTTTTGTTGGGCCTGTTCCTCGAACGTTTTCATTCGTTACTTATGACGAGCGCGTGTACGTGTATATATTATTTCCCTCTACCCTTTCACCACGTTTATCTGCAATAGTAATACAGCAGACGATTATAATGACATTATGTTAGCGTGAATTGGGGTTTTTTTTACTTTTTTAGGCGATAATAAAAAAAAAAAAAAAAACACCATCCCCGTCTTTTTCATCGACGAATAATATTATATTATCGTTTGTCGCGGAATGAACTGCACAAATATTATCTGACCGGTGGTACACTTTCATATGCAAATGCTAATGCGTCCCCCAGCCATCATATTATTTACTCCCCTCGTAGAAAAGTCGTCCGAATAAAATCGAAATCTTATCAATTTACAAAACGCGTTTGAACCGAAGACCCCGCGGTGCGTTCGCGTGTAGTCAATATTATGATTGTAATGTAGATTTTACCAACTCATTTGTCATAGTGGACAAAAAATGAAAACATTTCAGAAAAGGATACGTAATACGAACTACGATAACGAGTTCGTTAAACGAAGGCGTGTTTTAAGAAATTATTTTTTCAAAAACCATTTTGTTTTTTACAATTCCAAATATTTGGAATAGCCTTATTTTTTAATCCTTCATCGTTATTTATTATTTAATTCTAACGAAATGTGTAGAGTGGAAAATATGTTTTGACGATGTGGTATTTTAAGGTTGGTGGAAAAACTGGAAAATTTGTCTTCGAGGCCAAGAATATTCTTAATTCCGGTCTGATTTTAAGATAAGCATACCGTACTTTGACAAAAAATCTTAGAATGTATCCACCTCTAAGGGGGTTGGGCTTGACAATTATTTTGGGTAATTTAGTACTCACGCTACTAATGAAAATAAGAATATTACACCAAAAATGAACGGTTACTTTTTCTATTCCGATGTTATTTAAAAACCTTATCGATTTTATTTATTAATTAATTAATTGTAAGTACGTACTATTATTATCTATCATAGAAATATATGTATATAATAATTATAATCGTCGTCAACCTTTCACTATATCGAAACCCATTACAAATAACGAAAATTTGGTACAACTACTCAATTCGTGTCGAGTGTATGACTCCAGTCGTTCGCATGTCTGTTTGTCAACCGTATTTCCTTACAGTAATGATTACGATTTCTATTAAAATTCGGTTTTTTATATAATCCTTACACTCTTTTCGTATTCGCGACGCACGCGACAATGTAGACAATACTTGGACGGATAAATAAATCAGTCAAACGTACGAAATTCGTGCTAATAGTTATTTATATTATTCGAAATTCGTAAACGTTTACGAGGGTATATCACTGACATACACACGTTAACGGAGACGCGTAGTTCGTGTACCGAATAATAATACATTTTCTATATTTGGGGATCCGACGAGTTAGTGTATAGATTATTACAAGCTGAATCTCTCAATTGCGTCCCTAAATGACACGTGGATAATGTTCTAAATGTGTCTGTAAAAATGTTACGACGACCCCGTCTGCGTCTCGATTGTAAAATAATTGTTTTTTCGCGCGTCGCAATTTATTAAGCATTATTCACGGTGCTCCACGATGATCCAGTGGAAAGGCACCCCAAAAAAATTATTGGTACCCTGATCCATAAATCGATAAGGTTTTTCGTCGTCATGCATAAAATAAAATAATTTTCAGCGTCGTGTCCATATGTTGTTCACGAACAAGACTATTTCTGATTTTGTACGATTCCGTCAAAATCTGAATTCATTATTGTTGGACCGGAGTGAAAATGGCTAGGCTCCTTCTTATTTATTACATGTATGCGCCAAATTTAGAATTGATTTTTCCTAAACGCGTGTATATATATACAGAATTGAGGCAAAAATAAAATTTAGAACGTTAATTTTGTAAAATCGAAAAGAAAGATAAACACGAACAATACGATTCTGATGTTTACTAATCGATAAGAAATTGTATAAAACAAAATTAGGAATAAAGTAAACGACACACACACACACACACACACACACACACACTACACATATTATATACGGCGCGAATAAGAGGAACATAAGTTTCAACGGACTTATTTAGGCTAAAAAAAAGGTATTTTTTACGACGGGACGCACTCGGGCTTCATTCGTGAAATCATACAGGGTTCATCGTGGTTGTTTATTGAACCGCGTGACCCGGGATTTCATCTCCCCTTTCGGAAATTTTATACGTCCAATATATAATACGCGATTATCGTTCACATTCTTTCCCCTCCCCCCCAATCTTTCGTAATTATATTCAATCGGGCCCGTGTGACGGACGCTCGACGATTCCGGTGACCAAAACGACCACGGCGACTTCGGGGTCATTTAAATCGTGCTCCGGTGGTTTCAGCTGCGGAACGCAGTCACGATATTGATATGCCGCAGCTGTATACGTCGCGGTAATATAATCCGGTAGTTTTACCATGCGTAATCTTGACAAATCGCACCCCCGGTGACGAGACGATTGTCAGTCGTAATGTCCGATCCCTCGCCGCGATGACGGGCAAAGGCGAACAATTGCGATTCATCATCCTCCTCTTGTATCCACCCCCTGCCGAATAACGTAGCCGAGAGTGACAGTCGTGAACGCGTTCATTCAAAAACCCGTTCGTTTTTCAAATTCGATTTGTTCGGTCGATTGGGTTAGGCGATTACTAAACCGAACCGAAACAATTTTTTCTACTGTTCACGCTGATATTTACATTTTTTTCTTCTGAACAGTATTTGCGTTAGTAATTGACAGTTAACACCGATTCGTCGTGACAAACAGATTCATATGAGTGAGAATGAAAAGTTAACGTTTTCGTACCATGTACGACTGATTTTCCTTTCAAAATTTCCGATATTTCTTCTGTGAACATATTTGCTCTAAACAATTGTGCGTTTAAATGCGTTTCTCTACGTTCTCGGGTGTCCGTCATCTTTTAGTATATCATTTCTGACCAAAATTATAATACGTACGGCGGCGACTGTTCACTTATATATTATATATTCGAAAATCTCGCGAAATGGACTATATTCAGGCGTATATTGGGTTTGTGAATTTTTTTGAGTTCACCACATCCGTTATACTAAATTGAATAAAAAATAATGGCTTTTAATCGTCTCATGCGTAATTATCATTGCGTTTATTATCGAAGAATTCAGTAGGAATATCTATCGTACTCTTTTTCGGATTTAGCTATACGCATAAGTTACCCAATACAATTATTTTAAATAAATAATATCGTTGTCACAGGTAAAAGTGTCGATCGATTTTTAAAATTTTTAAAAACAAACGTCTGCTTAAATTTGTGTACTTATTACGGTTTGTTTGAAAACGACATAGAAGTTTATCGGGTCAATAAAATGCCATATACAATACATCGAGGCAAATCTGTTCTATTTTCTCGTAAGTGAATTAACTCGTATTCAATGTAACTAACGACCTATATTTAAAGAATTTACTGGGTAATTTTACTTTATTAAATGGCGATTCCGATTGATTTTTGGCTTAAATCGGAATCTAAAACGTTTGCAGTTTCGTTAATTGAATTTGGTAGTGGCTAAATGTTTTGAAAAAGTGTACCAAAGATGTTTGTTCACTAGTGATAAGTTTATCGTCGAACAGTTAAACATTTTGTAATAAGAAAAAATAACGCTCGAACTGTATAGTATTAACGCGTGTATTATAATCAGACAGTGAACACAAACAGCCTTTTAGGCGTTAAACAATATCGTTTTATTTTATAAATTTAATTCGGGATAAGTCGTCATCAAGATAGTATTCGTCAAAAGCGCAATAATACTAAAGGCGCAACTCTATAAGGAGTTGTCTAAATTCAGCGATTACAATTTATAAAATAAAAACGAAATAGGTCTTACATTTATTACGACCCATTTTGTCAAGGGCACTATACGTTCTTATTACGAGCCTGGACGTGTGAATGAACTAGTCGAATTGACGAATAACGTGAATAGTAGAAGCGACAGAATAACGCATCGTGGAACACTAGACGAACGAGAGAAAGATGAAGAGGAAACACTATGAAACCGTGACCTGTGGTTTTCTGTACGCGTGATTGTATCTAAATCGGTATATTAATGAATCACCTAAACCCCAACGTAGGCAAAGACTTTTAGAATGTCGGAATGATCAACGTGATTTAAATGCTTCGGAAAAGTTCGTATAAATCACGTCGACTCGGTTTCGTGAATATAACAGAATAAGACTAGGTTATAGATGAGTGGTTAATCTTCCTGGTTATTATCGACGATATTTAAAAATGCACCGACGATTTGGTATAACTTTACATTACGTAGCGTAATATAGAAATATACGAGCATAACAAGCAAAACATTTCGTTGGTATTACCCGACACGAGAATTTAGTGAAGTTCACGTCAATTTTATATTGAAAAACGAATGTGCGTGCGTGTTGCTCAAACGAACTTCTCGGATTTAAGTGATACACGATGTTGTAAGTATAATATTAGTATTGTGATAATAAACAACGTTTATTTGCAAATTCGCTAATATTGACATCGACAACTAGTGTCGAATTTATTTGGACGGTTTTTTTTTACTTCGAACGCGATATAATTATAATATATATATATATTATAATTAGTTCATACGGTTCGATTCAAATATTATTTACTTCTTGGGGTATGGATTTTTCGCGCCCTTGTAACGTATTATACGTTTTCGTTTGTTTTCGTTGATATTTGAAAATATGGACGGAATCGTTTGAATTCGACAAACTTTTCTTTCATAAGGTTCAAAAGTAAACGATAATAAAATAATTATCAACGCGTAATAAAATGTCAAATTGAAATTCGTGAACGTAAAAACAATTGAAAATGCCTTAACCCTACGGAACGAAACAATTGTATATATAAACGATTATATATTTTGATATATAATGTATGTATACTCGTATGCCAAATCGATTGTGTTTGGATTTTACAAAAAATAATTTTTATTAGGAATTCTGGAATTATGTAAATCACGTTTAACAAGACCAATTGTAACGAAGGGTTAAGCTCAAAGGAGGGCCGTCTTAATCGAATGACGATAATTTAGAAAATGAAAATAAAATATGTCGTAAATTTTTGAAACGTATTTTCGAATCAATAATTCGATACTCGTAGGCCATAAAATACGGAACAATAATAATCATTTCCATGCCACCTCTGCATATCATTCTTGCTTATCTTATACATAAACACACGCATACTCTTTTCGTTGTCTAAAGTTTGATTCATACAGGAAAATAAGCGCATTATTTTTACCTAAAATCGTCGATGGTAATGACATGAATTTCCTAGCATATTGTGTTGGTGACCACTCTCCTCCCCAAATTGATTAATCCTTTTAGGTAACCGTTAAAAAGTACACAACGATACGTGGCAATGTATACAATAATGTCATCGTCCATGTTCTTTTTGTTATATATATATGTGTGTGTGTGTGTGTGTGTGTGTGTGTGTATCCTCCGTGGAATTCAAGACGACGCGGGATTACAAATTTATTACAATATATGGAATTTTTTTCCTCCAAAATTGAATTGTTAACGTTCTCCTTGTGCCACGCCATAATAGGTATTTGTGATGGTCGACGTGAGACGATCGATGCGCGATCGAGTGGTGTGTAACGGAGGGGGGACGTTAATACTCGTGTTATGTACGCAGGAATTATGCAAAACTCTGGTGTGGTATCGACGCTCGGCGCCTGCAGTGAATACCACCAACGGTTCCCAGAAGGATATTGTTCTGTACAATGTAAAGGAAAATATGTCGCCGCGAAAATAGCATATTTTTTCGATCTAATAAGCGTACCGTGCTTATTTACAAACAACCGTATATATAGTGATCGTTATAGTGATGGTTGAATGGGGAGAGAGAAGTAGCATGCAAGTATATATATATATATATATTTAAAGATATTCGGGTCAGACTGACGAGTTCGATAGAAAAGTTTGTAACATAATGATCGTAAATTTCAACGATCGAATGACGGGACGAGACAATAAAAATGGACATGTGTTTGAAAAACTTTTAAATATACTTTGGACGAAATAAAATTAAAATTTTGAATTTAGATTTCATTTCGCCGATTAATTGTATTTTAAAAAAATGCTCATTTTATGAAAAATCACGTATACACATACACACACACACACACACACACACACACATACGCACACACACACACAAATATACGAAATGTAACGGCAGTGAAAAAGTATAACTCGACCGTTGCTTTAAAGGAAAAAAGGTACGAAAAATACTACAACACGTCGACAATTAGGTACGCGCCAATAGTCTTATTAAATCGGCATTTTCTACGTTCGTTTCGAACCGTTTTTGGGTTCTTAAACTTGATAATCGCTATTCAGAATGATAGCCGAAATTATACGGGACAATATGGGTTTTTCTTTACTATTCTGGGCACGAAAACTTCACGTTTTCCTTTACATACCTCGCGACGAACTTTATTAAAATTGAAAATAATTACGCGTATTTTGTTCGTCGTTAATTATCCGTCGAAATGTTTAAGGCTGAGAATATTACGATTCACCGACTACGTAATCCAGTTACGAATAATGACGAAATTCGTTCGTTGTTGTATTTTTTTTTAAACCGAACGGCGAAATAAGAATATTTCTAAAAAAAGAAATCCGAAGTAGGTTAATTTTCGTGCGATTCACGAACGTAGTAATTTTGAACGACGTTCGTCGGAGATAACCAGCTTAACGATAAAACAAGTTCAGTTTCTTGCGTTTATTGTCGAATAAATATTATGCTATACTTAGTCCGCGTATTCGTTCTTGGTGAAAATGTCGAATAGTATATTTATCGATATAACGAACACGGGTTTAATAACGGCTTGTTTCGAAGACAATGTAACCGTTCGGCGTCGGGCGGAACGTAGGTGGTGTAAACAGATTTGCATTGTTCCGAAGAAGGCACAAATCTGAAATGGCGACAGGCGCGTTTGTTTGCGCGCGTCCGGTATATCTAGCAGCGGGTCGACTGGCGGGTCTCTACGTTACGTTCTTATCACATGACCGATCCGAAGTCGGCAATCGTATAAATACGAACCGCTCGATGGACATATCGAAAGAGTTGGCCACGGCGAACGGCAGGTTCTTCGTTTACTTTTACCATCAACCGCGTAAATAATTACGAGGAATCCGTCCTAGGTGCGCACCCCACTGAAAGGGTAATATACCGCGTGTCTCTACACACACACACACACACACACACACATTCCGACGAACGTGTAGGCGAAGTGTGCGCACGTCAAACGAACAATTATTACGTCGTGGAAAATCGCGATCGCTCGATACGAACCACGATGATGTCGTTCGTTATTTATTAAGCGGCAATTTGTTGTCGCGTCGTCGAAACGGCGCAACAACGAAATGAAAAATATTCGCCTTCGTTTTACGAAACGTTTAATTCGTGATTTCATCGACGAAACGGGTCCAACTATCTGGGGCGTAATATTGCAGGGACTCCCTTCGTTCTGATATTGGGACCGTTCGAGTTCGGATCGTGTACGCTAATCGTGCGTTAATAAACGGCGCGCGCTAGCTGGATGGCTTTTGTTGCCGAATGGAACGTGTTTTCGATATTCGTTTCTGCAGAAGATGCGTTACACGTTGGTATATGTACATTCGGGCGACGGGCGTACGAGGGATGGCGTGGTAAAAAGCGCTGACGATTATTTCGCTATTTCGTAACGTAATTTCGTCAGGAACGGCGCCGACTTTCACACGTTGTTACGCACGCGATTCGTAAAATATAAAAGAGAACTCCCCGAATGATTAAACATCTACATTATACGCGTTGTTACATAGCGTGCGGAGATGAAAAAGAAAACGGAAATTCTTTTGCAGGGCGAGCCTTTTCAAAAAAGAAAAAACCAGTATAATTTCCTGTTCATTGTGCCATGACGTTATGTAAAAAAAAAAAAAACAATAAAATAAACCGAAAAAGATACAATCGTTCGTTCTTCATCGTGTCTACCACACACACATGTATATATACATACGTACATACGCTACGTTCTTTTTTTACAACAGACTGATGCCGGATAGACACGTTACGTTATACAGATATACGTAGACTATATGGGCGGTGACACGATTATATTTGCATAACGGTCCTATTTGTCAACGCGGTATCATTAACCGAAACGAAAGAAACAAATTCTTATTTATTCACTTAAGTACGAATTATTATTGTCTCTCGACCTTCTCCATATCACTCACTCACCGAGTCTGGTTACAATAAACGAGACATACGAGCGTTCCTACCCCTATCGCTTCTACACACACACACACACCTGAGAGATTCATTAAACGATTTTTGAAATTTATTCCTTGTATTACATGGGTGGGGCCGTGGCAACAGTATTGCACGTAAAACAACGTATACGTAAACATATCGCGGCTGTTCGTCTTAACGTGACGATAATTTCATTAAAGGTAACCCAGACAGACGAACAACGGTCGAGATACGCTTGTAGAAAAAAAAATTGTTCTTACACGTTTTTTTTCATCGCTATTCGTATGGCTGGAGGGGGTTGCTATTACTTAGAACTAGTGTGATCTCAATAAGATGTGAAAATGAATTACATTCAGTGGACGGCTCACTAATATACATACACAGTGATTCATAAAACGTATACATAACGTACGTAGAAAACCGAAAAATGAGATTTTCGTGCGCGGTAATCTCGAAAATTACTCGACCGTTTTTTATAAAAGTCGTGCCAATAGATTCGGCGAGACCCGTGAAATAGTACAGGCTTTTTCCATTTCGCCGTCTCATCACTACCACTACCACCACCACCATAATCACCATCAGGTAGACAAAACCTAAATATAATGATTTTGCGGCTACGGTATCGGCGACATCTAATTGTGGTGGCAAATATTTTCAAAAACAAAATAAAATCTCTTTCACAATAATATCGATAATTTATGATTTATACGTCAGGTAGTGTTCTCTCAAGTTTTTATTATCTTGCGATTATTTTCAAATAATAGTATATGTATGTGTGTATAACACTAAAAAAACTGATAACGTCGAAAGAGTGGAAAATATTAATGCAATCCATGAGGTGTACATAATGTGTCTATATGTAATTTAAAGGAATTATTTTTGAATTATTAAAAAAATATCAATCTTATTATATTTTATGATCCATGCACTTATCAGCTTATATCGGTAATGTAAATTTACTGGTTAAATTTTGAAATTTATAAATAACGTATCTACCTAAAAATGTTGTTTATATATACATATTAGCGTATCGGCATTTAATTTTTACCAATTCGTTTGTTAGAAATTGCATACATTTTTCGCTGGGCAAGATCAAGTAGTAACATCTCAAATCGTATAATAAAGGTCAAGAATTTTCGGGTTTTCAGAATAAATTGACGTATATACGGTATTTTAATATATTAAAAACTCGTTTTCCTGCTTATAATAAATAATTGTCCACTATCGATACGATATTCTGTATATCAGATATATTAAAATTTAAAAAAATACAAGAATGTTTTTAACGAAAAAGCCAACTTGAAAATACGTTTTTAAAATAATCGGCCAGATGAAAATTTTTTTTTTTTTTTTATTTGTAAAATAGTTTATTTCGTAGTACGATGTAATAGAAGTCTTCTGAATAGGGAAACTTCACAACAATTTGTCGGAAACAATATTGTTAGAGGAGAAGCGGTGACTGAAGGTTACTAAAGGCGTGCCGTGCAATATAATATAAAGATAATAAACTCGTATGCCGTACCGCGGCGTAAAGATGTAATCCGAAATGTCGTGGATCATCCGCCCGTGAAAATAGACGAATAATTTATGGTGGACCATTTATTTAACTAAACATTTTGTATAACGACATTTTTATTTAAAAATGTTTTTTATGTAACGAATTAATTTCTTGTCGTTGTTACTAAGGAAATGTATAAATATACGAAGTCGTCTTGTATGCCGCACCAAGATACTATGCGAAATAAAAATGCCAAACGTTCCGTAGGCGAAAATAGCAAACAGGTGCGTGACTATTGTGGTTTGTGTCACAGAGAAACGAAAGTACCCGTGATTGAAAACAATAAGTGGCCAAGTTGTGTTTTAAACGAGTCAAATTTGTAAAATTATAGATTAATTTAGAACAATAAATACGGGGTTTTTAAGAAGGAACCCGTTATTCCTTTATTAACGAAATGACTATTTAACGCATTTTTTCAAGGAATCGTCGAGCTCCTTAAAGTAGAGGTATAACCAATTTCGTTACATTTTGACGTAAATTAACGTTAGTCTTCGTTTATCGTCTTGTTTACTGTAACATACACCTATCGCGTAAAGGACGGAACGGTTATAAAACGACATTTAATTAAGCTAACGTAACGATTGCGAGAAGTCACCCGCCCGTCCGACCTGTTTTATATGACAATTATAACAAACACACGTGTGCCTAATCGTATTCGAAAAACGTTCACGGCTTACCCGTTTTTGCTCTTAGTGTTATCCTCGCATAGACTATACGTAGAAAACCGCTCGCGGGAAATTAACGCTTTTAAATATTTTTCATCGATTACTCGTATTCATATATATATAAACAAAATAAAAATATTCGACTACAAAGAAAAGTTAGCGCATTTCGTGTGTGAATGTACACTACATTGAGTAATATCCGATCGTTTATAAAACAGTCAGGTACAGTGGTACAACCGACGTGCTTAAAGAAAAAAATACATTTATATTGTCATCGGTTTGCGTTCTAACCATTATTTTATGTTAGTGCGCAAAACATTCTTATTACGTTCTTTACTTTATTTTTGATATTCGATTTTCGGAATAAAGTAATAAATATTACTTTAGTCTGCATTATCGACAAAAATATTCAATTTTATAGAAATGTTTAAAGCAAAATAATATCATCAGGATATACATATGATATTATTTAAAATTTTTTTGTTGGAACGCTATTTATATATTTATATACGGACATTTTTTTTGTATCAAAAAACATTTACTGTTTTGCATAGCTCGTAAATTCTGCATATAAAATCGTAACTAACAGTCAACTTCAAAAAATAAACTTTATATAATTACAATATGATTATAATATACGTTCGTATATTTACATTTTATATATTTTGTTTTTCAAAATTTACTTAATAGAAACGACGAACAAGAAAAAAATTCATTTTTATATATTCTGATTAATTTGTTTATTATATTTATAAACTTATATTTTGACAAAGAAAATGTTTTTTCGATTTTACATGTACATTAAATGTACGTGGGTGTTAACACCTTTGAAAATGTACTAATAATTATATAATAAACGTAGAAATTATTATATCAGTCGTAAAGTTTTTACGTCTTCTATTTGTTTTTTTTCTCTAAATATTCATAACGAAACGCTTACACATTCGTTGTCTTTTATAACATTTCTTATTCTCATACAACATTCAATTTGTCGTTTCCTCATGATTTTTTTAACATTTCATTGAATTGTGGAAAAAAATATATTTACATAATAGAAATAATTATAATTACATTTTTGTTATTATTTACCTGTTCGTTGGATGCAAATAATTTATCCATTTAAAAGAATCTTATTATTTCTCTAGGTTGTTTTTATACAGCTCTTTCGGGTTTTTATACACCAAAAGCATATTTCTAGTAATATCAATATGTCAAATTTGTTAATGTTGACTAATCTTTTTCGAAATACGTACCTAACCTAACCTAAACTACGATATTGATAATATCATTCAATAATATCATTTAATATCATTCAGGTGCATGTTATGGATGTGTGTAGAATAACGTTTATGTTAAGAAACCATTTTTACGTTAAGAAAGTGTACACGTACATAAACACACACACACACTACACACACAATATATGTATATATTTACAAGTCAAAACATAAGTCAAAAAAAGAAAAACAATTTTTATCACCTGTTCACGGCGTCAGGAGTATGCATTTTTCAAAACGTTCAATTCCCGCCATTTTCATGGACATATTTATGGAAAAATAAAAGGGACCGAAAAAAAAACAGTTTTCTCTTATAATCGTTTACGTGATTCTTAAACAACTTTGTTTTCTTTTTTATTGTAAGTCTAACGTGGTCGTATTTTTCGTTTTAATTATTATTTGATATTAGTCGTTTACGCTGGAATATGTATTATTTGATTGTTTCGCCTTATATATTTCTTTTGGTTTATGGTTTAGAGTTTAATAGCGAGTATATATATATATACACAATTATTAAAGTCCACTATTTTTGTATAATCGTGCGCATAAATGTCAACGAGAACAACGTGGCGAATATTATTATTTATTCATAATTAAAACTGTGTTTACAAAAGGAATATAACGTTATATTAAAAAAAACACGAGGATTCGTTACGAGTTATTGGTGGTTTGGTTTGGTCGTCCAGTTTAATGGAAAACAAGAACAATTTATATTATGATTTGTGTGTACCATTTCAGTTATGCAATTTCACGTGGAGAAATCAGTTTATTCATTTTTATATTTTGTAACGTCACATTTGTTTTCAAACTACGGTTGGGCAGTAAAAAGGAAAAGAAAATAAGAAAAGCAAATCGATTACTATTACTTATTCTACGCACTTATATCGAAGATAATGGAAGTGAAGTACAATAAGTGCATTATTGTATACAATTTGAACGTTCAGCTATTATTACAGACGTGGCGGCCAATCAATTTTGTCGAATTCATTAGTATATTCCTTACGTTAATTTATCTTTCAATTTTCGTCGATATTAACAACCGGAGCAGTGTATCTAATGCTGATTTATATCGAAACTGACCTCACTTTGTTGGAACTTTCCAGTTAATTCAATGTTGAGTCGATTTCGGCAATTTTCCGTCCAGTGAGCCGGCAACATACGGGCACGTCACTTCCCGAAACGGGTTTGAAAGTGATAATTGTTTACGAAAAGCCTCCCCGGTATATCCAATTGATATAGTATTTACATGTTAGAAAAAACTTCCCTCCTCTTCTGGTATTCAACCTCGAGGTTGATTTTGCAGTTTCCCGTATTCTCTTCATGCGTCTCTATTACCGTCAGTTGGTCGTTTCAAACCGTTGTAGTTTGTTAGTCTCGCGTCAGAAATCAACTTTTTGATAAACGACGTTCTTGGTCGTTCCAGGTCTTTTTTACCGTTTATCTTTTCTCCTTTTACAACGTGTAAATTTGAATATCCTCGTGTCCCAAAACATTTTCAACCATTCTTCATCTTACACCTTTAATCTCGCTGAGTACCTTTCTGGTTTCATTTATTTCGCTTAGTATACCATCGTTTGTTCTTCGTTACGTTCAAAACTCACTCGTATCGTTCTTCTCTGACACTGCATCTCGAAACCTTTAAGACAATTTTATTCCGATATTAAATATACTTTAACCAAACGTTTCTTCACTTCCATCCATGTTCTTGGAATACAATAACCTTATTTTGTTCACGAACACGGATCGAAATCTGTGCAATTCTCGATTTTATTTCCTTGATACAGCTTTCTTTTTGGCTGGTTGTACTACTGAAATATCTAAAGTTTAAATTAAATTTGGCCAAGAGTATATTTGTGTATTTTGGACTTATAAATTCTATCTTTTTGTTGACACATCATTGTCTTAATTTTGTTCCAATCGGTCATCAAATAATAATATTGGAAACACCTCGTTATTTTTACCGCCGTTTTTTTCAAACCGAAATTGCGATAGCAAAAAAAAATTATGTCGTTGACAAATATTAAAAATAATATCGATTATCATTTTAACGATTATTTCGTTTCTAATATGTATATCTTTAATTCCGTCGATTAACTTAGGTAAATATTATGTTACGTAATTTATATTACGGATAATTTTTCTTTAATATACATACTATTTACTATCCGCTTGTTTTTAAATCAAACTATTATTTCTTTTAATGTTTGAAAAAACTCTTTTCGCGAAATTATGTTAAATGCCTTTTTAAGTTTATAAACACGATAAATGTATCCTTATTAGATTTAATTCTATCCGGTTTTCAACTATTATTCTTAAGCGTGTAATTGTTTCCATAATTCCTTTGTTTCTTTCAAACCTAAATTGACCATTATTTAATTGACGTTCGATTTTATTCGGTTACCTAATATTTCCCCAAGTATTTTAGCTGCATTAGCTATTAGACATACAATTCTATATTCACTACATCATTCGGTCATTATTTCCTTAGGGAGAAGAATCGTAATGCAATTTAATGCTAAGGAATCCGTTTATTTAATTTTGATATTTTATAACGTCATATTTGTTGTTCGGTGGCAAAAAACAAAACAAAACAAGAAAAAAAAAATTCGAATACTATTACGTAAGACACACACTGATCGAATACGGATTAAAAAAAACCGCGTTATTTAATATTTGAACGTTCGGTTATTATTATAGAAGGTTTCAAAAAGTTTTATGGAATTTCTCTGTTTGTCACGTTATTTTTTTGCTTAATTATTGTTGATATTAACGCTTGGCAATGAACCTAACTTCAATTTATATCGAAACTAACCTTATCTAACTCGAGTAAATCTTCCGGTGTGTGATCGGGGTTCAAGTCGACTTTTGTAATTTTCGATCCTGCGAGTGGGTTTTAATTATCGAAACGCAATTGAAGAAGACGACCACTTTCGTTTATTTATTATTATTAAATAATATATAATAATATAATTATTATTCATTTACTTTTTCGAGAAAGGCTTTGAGTATATCCAATGAGAAAATCATTCAAAAGTCGTAAATAATACGCGTTACGATCGTGTCGTAGCTCATCTAAACGATAAAAAATTGATAACAATTACGAATTTCTTAAAAAAACCGTTATACTTATATTTTTATAAATAAAGTTTCGTTAAAAAAACAAATATACATTAATTTTGATCAATTGTTGTAAAAATAAAATAGCGATATTTTCGGTGGATTTTGTCGAAAAAGTCATTCATTACTACTGAATTCGTATCTATTCTGTAATACGCTAGTGTCAAAAATGGGTGTAGCGAAGTTTTTGACGAGTTGACCAAGAGTGTCGGAAGTAATGTTTAAAACGTAAATCTTCTACGAGTCTGTCGAAAAATGGCAATTGGTGAACATAAGTCGACGTCATCGATTACATATCTTATGAGCGTTGTCGCAAGGGGGAGGGGGTGTAGCGTATTTCGCTAGAAACTATTTGTTTCTAGTCGTTATTGCTGTCACTTTGCTGACGTTTTCCTTTACCTCTTCTCACGACTTATCGCACAAATAGTTTTTGACATGACGAAACGAATTCGAAATATATTCGAATTTCTCTTACGACAAAACGTGACTTTCCAATCTCAAAAACCCATGCACGTTTATTATAACCCGTGTGTTTCATTTTTGTTTTCAAAATATTATATATATATATATATATATATATCGATCGTACGAAACTATAACTTGTTAAATTTAAACAAGATAAAGGACGTTAAAATAAAATCAAAAATTTTTTGGGTTTTTTTTTGTAACGTACGTTAGTCAGAAACGTCTGCGACGTGGTGTTTTATTTTCGATTGTATTAAAGTACTCCTCGGCATATATAATGATTTCGTATACGATAAGAATATTATATTAAGTACGCGTATATCTTGTGGAAGATATAAGTTACCGACGTTGGTGTTGTGTATGTGTGTGTCTATATATATACCGTGGGTTTGCTTACTTCGTAATACATATGCATTATGGTGCCAACCGATCGAAAAACGTAATACATAAATATAACTTTTAGATTGAAAATTATCATACGTGTGTGTACGTAAGGCCGCGCGAGAAGCAAAAACTTGAGAATGAGATAAGAAAAATAATTGGACGTTACCGAAGACGGGCGCTTGGGATTGTGTAAAGTGTAATGGAACGGATATGTTCGAAATGAATAATAGTCCCGAAAGAAAGTGTATTGCGCGTGTAGTTATAAATATATGGTATGCGTGTGCAAAAATATATTAATTATTGCGAATAAATTCAAAAAAAATAACGGGATAAACAAAGGACGGTCACGTCGCGGCTCTGTCCCTGATATATGATAATAACGTGAACGACTAATGAAAACGGTATAATACGTATTTTTGTTTGTCGTATAAACGATTTGACAACGTAGACGATGAAATCGTTCTCGGTTTATAGTATTAACGTTCTTGAATGTCGCGAACAACTTATGACTCGAGTAATTCGATATTTAGGCTAATTACGAAATACGTCATATTGTTGGTGCGCTAGCGAAAACGTGAAATATCGCGATTTTTAATTTCGGGAAATATTTTAACCTTATATGTACACGATATTTTTTATCGATGTTCTATCATTAGGATAACGTTTAAATACGCAGCCCGTACGCGATTCGTAAAAAGTTTACGATTCACGGATGTCTCGCGCTCCTAATTTAATATCGGTTTCTCGTTTTTGAAAGTGTAAAATTTCACTGTGGTTCTGTTCGGCGTGTTAAAATAGCACATTATTACGTACCTAAATAACAGAACGTTTGTTAAATAATTGAAAAAAACCGTTAATTTATATTACCTCCTTATTCGTTTATTCGTTATATTTTCAAACTACAGACGCGATTTACTTCTCTATATATATACGTAAGTGTTCGTAGTATTACGAGGATTAAAAATTTGATGAAAATATACGCGAACTCGAGCAAATTTCCAATAAACGGCGTATAACACGTATTACGTAAGTTATAATAATATTCGATTAATGGAACGTCACGAAGTGAAAATTCGAAGATAAACAAGTTGATATCGTGAAATCGTTAAACTCGTTTCATTCGAAATGTCGTGTTTTTACAAAGCTAGCTTCCCGGCAATGTGACACGCGCCAGATTAAGGGAGTCGATTTTCCGATAGGCTTTTATATTCCGTATTCGACACTTAAGTGATCGACGAAATTTATTCCAATACACGTCCTCGGATCGTCCCGAAAAGTTCCGTGACGATTTTTCAGTAAAATCTGATAGGTAGGAGCATAATGCCGACCTCGCCATGGCGTATGGTATACCTACACGGAACCCGCAACGCGCCACCGTAACGGGATCACCTGTTTGGAGCGCCGGGACGGCTGTTACTCGTTCGCGTTATAATCGAACCGAATCGTTTGATACAGTACGTAGAGTGTCGTGTAGTTTAACGTTAACCATTAACGTTCGGGTTTAATTTAGAAACATTTGGTTTGACATTTTCGTGGCACTTCGTCCGTTGGAAAACGCGTTGTTCGTTAACTCGGACCGCGTCCGTGTACGGTATTGTCTCGAACGATAATTTACTAACCGCTAATTCAATTCGTTAGATTAGTGACGCGCGTACAAATCCACAAAAATTTGAAATAACGAAGGACAAATAAATATATGGGATTTCGATATTACAACGTTGGCAAATGTACACGCGTTTTGCGTTATCGGAGGCAGCGAGTTTCACGAAAACATTGTAATATTCGTTACGTTTTACTCGAAGTTCCACGTGAACACACATGGCTAATCGTGTTCGTTTTTCGCTATCCGAACGGTACTGAAAAACCTTTCCATAAGGAAATAATAATACGTTTCTTCGTGCAGCCACGATTGGCGTGACTGCAATGTTCTTTTGTACGCCTGTTTCGCTTTTTATTCGTAAATAAATATACGTATTATGCAAGTTAAAGGTTTATATAATACGATTCGTTCGTGTGAACGATTTTTGTCGATTGGTTTTTTCGTAAGATTCTAAGTCGAACAATGTACGAAAATATTTTCCATTTTTTTTTATTGTTCGACCTAGTAAAGGTTCCACTCGAATTTACGCGAAAGGGCTAACGTTCGTTTTCTCGAATTGCCGTTCAGACGTTAGGAATCAACGCGAATATTGTTCCACGGGTTCGTGTCCGTTTAACGAATGGACGACATACTTGTGTAATAAACGAACGAACAGCAATAATACTCGGCCGTACGTATCGAAATCGGGCATCCGCTTAGAGCTATCGATCATTGTTAGGGAGGCGTTTGTACATTCGAATAATTCGATATAGCGTGAGTTATTAAGGCGATTATCGTGTCGGAACAAACGGTTAAACGTCAGTATCGTTTGAAGTTACATTATCCGCAAGCTTTTATAAAAACAATCAATTTCATGTTAAGCGTCTCCCTTTGTGGTTTGAAGTAGATAGTGTGTGGGTCAATCTTCTGCGATACTTAAATAGTACATATTAAAAGGGACATTGTCAATAAGTTATTTACACGAAAATATTAAAGCGTTTATTTTATTCCTTCTAAATATAATCATGTATTCGATACTGATTTCAGAACGGTTTTCTCGCGTTGTGCGTTTGATAATTTGTCAATATTGTAATAGACACGTTTTCGCGAAAACTAAAAAACGATATTGGCAAATTTTTTCGTTTTCATTTTTATGAAACATGTTCGTCAGACGAGTTTAGATTTCACCTACGCGACGTCATACATCACGATATTGAGTTAATCAATGATTCGCGACGTCGCGATTGTTTCAATAAAAATATCTACGAAAAATCGAACAATTTCGTTACGTAAATGATATTCAGTTTTAACACGGCAAATTCCAGAATGTCGAAATATCGGATTGTTTTATTTTTTGAAATTTTCGTCACGCGATTCGATGTAAACTGATCGTGATACCAATTGTCCGTATTATAGGCGTGATTTGGTAGATGTTCGTAATTGTTCAGCACTCTCAAATCGTTATTAGTCCGGAGCATTGATGAAATACTCGAAATAATATTTTATCAGTACGTTTTAAACGATACTGGTAAAACACCGAATTCGTTACCGTCGTTTACAGGCATTACGATGTCACCAACGAAATCAGTTATTAAATACTTCGCGTAGGTTTTTATTTAATATTATTGGAATATTGGAACGGGTTTACGATGTTTACCTACCGAACGATGAGGCATTTGCGTAATATTATTTTTCAAACGGGGTATGTTTTCTGTGGCTTGATTTGCATATATATACACACGTATGTGTGTATAACAACGTTCGTGTTGAGGGGAAAGATAAAGATAAAAAAAATGTTTTCCAAACTGGTTTGTTATGTACGCCTGCGAGAGTAAACGTTACAAATATATACGATACATGTGTGCGTGTGTGTATAAAGATCAGCACCAAGGTCATCGCTAAACGGTAATAAAACATTAAGCCTTTTAGTACAATTGTTTTGTAACAAATTGTGAAAAAAGAATAACGATAAATTATGTGTCCCGTTTAATGTATGTGTTAATACGAAATACGACATAGAGGGGTGTGTTGTACGTACGTTCGTATAAATAGGAACGTTTAGCGGTCAACGACAAGAAGGGAATACATATACCGATCATTATAAAACGTGTTAAACTTAACGCGTAAATATATACGCGCGTACGAAATTGTGAAACATTCCATTTAGAATTCAAACTGTGCTCGTGTATATCGGGGAGGGGGGTTGGCAAATCTTTTTCGAGTCCAACAGTTTTAACAAATTTTTCAAAGCGCGCAAAAATTCGTAAAAGTTAATAAAAGTTGATACGAACTTAGGAAATGGATTAAAACGTGAAGTAGTTATCGTAATCGTAATTACGTTTTCAATTTGGTTTCAAATGTGAAAATAATCGTCGATTAATTGAGATTCGATTGTATCTATCGCTCAAGAATTTGTCGACCTAACGTTATTTAAAATCGTTAAATTGTCTCAAATTTTCGCACCGCGTTTAAGTACATTCGACGTTTTTTCGAGACGCTTTATTACATCGAATATAGAGTCTTTAATAAATATTCTGCCAAATTTTTATAGTCGTTTTATACGAATATATACGTTCTCTCTTTAAATTGTTAATACCGAATTATTTACGAACGAATCGTAATATTTACAAACGTTTTTCACGTATCATAGATTTTTTTCTACCGCCACAGGTAGTAGTATGAATCGCTTCCACGAAAAATATATATATTTCGTTTGTTCGGGGCGTCTAAGCGTACTATTCGAAAAACCGTCTGAAACGATTTGTTCGATATAATATTATTTTAGTATCGAGACGTTCGATTTGACATGGTCCGGTGGAATAGATCGTATTATCGAATAAATAAAATATAGGCGATTGGTCCATATATAAGAGTAGGCGTAGAAATATTATTTATACTATTCTGTTATTGCGAAACGTCGCGAGGGCACCTCGAAAACATGAAATTTAATAAAGTTTAACGCGTTGTTATATCAAGTTAACTGTGTTCCCGCGTATATATTTGTGTTATATTATGCAAAATTCATGTATATATATATATATATATATAGGAGGCGTTATTTCCGGTGAAATATACAAGGCAGTGCCGACGTCTCATAAATTAGATCGTATATTATTGTGTTATAAACACGTGACGTGCATGAAACATGTGTAGGCAGGTATTTAGTCTTTATAAAATAGGAGAAAAAAATAGAAGTTTCATAGGTATCTACTTGAACGTAATGTACGTATAGGATATAGTGTTTTGGATGTATATTATACGGGTGCAGTGTACTCTGTTCGTAATAAATACGCACGATTAAATCAGAAGAGAACCCTCTGACGGTGTCTTTCGTGCGAGGTATGGTTATCGAATTTCGCACGTGCGGAAACCGGACGAGCGGTTAAGATGCGTATCCTGTCATCGTATGGTGTCCATTTTACTTCGATTTTCATTTCGGGGTTTAATAACCGATTAATTACTACCCTTTATCATAATTTCGGAATTGACAACTTTTTTTCCATCTTAGAATAAGCGTTTATCTTTCGCGAGTAACGTCACGTTGATCAATTCCAGTTATCGATTCCGAAAATCGCGTAAGTATTTTGCGGCCGATTTGTAATTTTTTTCACTTAACGTTACTTAAAGAAACTTAGTGCGTGTATCGAGAAATCATTTTTTTTATAGCGATATATTCAATTGTTACAGGTATGCTACTTAATTTAAGCTCGTACACGTTTTTACGTGTTGGATAAATAAAATTTTTCGATACGTAGTTGGTGGAGTAACGTTAACTGTAACATTCGCGAAAGAAATCTATTTTTTCGAGGGATGGATATTTGTTACGAATTACGAAATTGTGATTACGAATAGTAGCTAATCGGTTACTAAATCCCGGAATGAATTAAGATAGTAAATGTATAGGACGTTGTACCGGGGTAACCGTTATAATTCAAACACGTGTTGCACCGCCCCGGGTACGGGAAAGTAGGTTAATATAAAAGGGACGAGCGAGACGAGCGATATACGTTACGGCCGAAGTGTATAAGGCGGGCGTCGTTGTACCAATTGTCCAATTTCAACGGCCATAGTGGAAAACGACGCGCTTTGTATCAAATGACCAAAAACACCGTGGCCAATATCGCAACGGAAAAGAAGGAGAACAGTTTTGGTATACAATTTACGACGGAGACGTTATTTTTTTTTTTGTAATTTATAGTACCGAAGACGTTTCTACTATTATTGTACTGGACAAAAAGTATATTTATATATATTGAAAATTTATTATCAAACTCGTTATAAAATATATTGTACTGAAATGTAAGTGCAAACGTTTACTACTTTTTATTCATTTTTGTTAAAACGATTATTACGCGATACACGTAATTAAAAGCGTCGGTATATTATTACTGTATTCATAATGCCGCGGTCATACCTTTTATTGTTACTACTTGTTTTTCCATTAAAGAAACATTAAACATTTACGTTGCCCAGAAACAATTGGCCGCACTGTACACAAATGCTAAAAAGGCGACGTTACTAATTTTTAAAGTACATTCAGCTTTTCACGAATTCGACGAGCGTCGTACATTTTGACCGTGACATACATTGCTTTTCTACGAGTCACGTTGAAATTATTATGACGGTCTCGTCCAATCTGACGATTCGTAATATACGATATTCTTCATGGCGAATTCGTTCTCTCCCCGACAAAAGTTAGGGTTTTTAGCACTCTCGACAAACGTTTACGTATACTATTATGTAACGAAAAAATCGCTTTATGAGACATGTTCGACTGTATATACCAAACAATTGCATGCAAAAATTATATAAATGCCGGAAATCTCTAAGCTTATTTATTTAAAAATATTTCTTCGAATGAAAATGGTTATGGTTCATTTTCGGACATTGTCGCTCATGTTTTATAAGGTCATTTTTTCTTATATTTTTTACTAGTTGGTCGTATTTGGGTAGAGTTTTAAAAACAATTATTTATCGTTAAGTAACGTACATAATTCATACATAACAACATAATTTTCAGATAAACAATTTTTTTTATAGTTTTTGTCCTTTTTAGTATGTTTATTCATTTTTTTAGGAAACGTTTTTACTTTTAATAAAGTAAATCTAAAAGAAAGTAGCATCATTACTGGTAATACTAAAGTGCAATGGATATAGGCTTTAGTGGCAACATTTAGATTTTAGAATTTAAATTTAATTTTTTGAATTTAAAAATAAATAATCATTGTAATTGAATAACGATTCCGAGTGACACAAATAATTTAATATAATTAATAAAAACTATTAATTTCGTTAAACTATTATATATTTTTAAGGCTATGTTTTAAATTTTTAGAAAATACAAAACTCGTCTTTGTCCATAACGAATATGTCGACAATTTTACTGGATTTTCGCAATTTTCGGTTTGTTTTTTAAATATACGTAAGGGAACATTATTAGAAAAATCGAAAAACGTATCGAATTAAGTATAAACTAGACAAAAATTTGCTAATCGAAACGTGTTCAAATAAGCGAAAAAGTGTCTACAGAAAAAAATTTCATTTTAAAACAAGTTCATATTTCGCTTTGCTGAGAATTTAAAAAAAAAACAGATTTTTATTGCGCCAATCAAGAGTCTTATTTTCCTGTAGGAACGAATGTCGAGCTTCTTCGGAAACGTTCAAATAAATTATGTCTCGAGAGCAAAAAAAAAAAATGAAACGAAATCACGTTGCAAAGCGTAAAATTGAAAACGCTCTTTGCGTCGTTTTTTTATAGTTAATAAAATCCATGAGGTATACGACGTTGCGATAAAATTTGTCATCCAATTATTAATACATAAAAAAAATTAATAATCGTAATTAATAAAAACGAGTCGCTATAGGGAAGTAATAATATTATTATTGGCGAAGTGAACTTCAACGGATAATAACGATGAAATTGGCGTTTCGCAAGAATATTAAACGGCGAAACTCGATGCTTTCTCAAAATGGCTTATTTACGAAGGAAACAAAAACGATATTGACGACGGGTCACGTTCACAGTAGGTGTATTTTTTTCTTTCGTTCGCCATTCGTCAATATTGGTCGAAATAAGTACTTCGCAATAAGTGGAATCACGAAATTCTGCAACTTATACATAGGCATTTTTCGATTAAAACGCCGTACTCCTGTTCCAAAAAGCGCGTTGATAATAATTATAACGGTAACGGTGGACTAGCCAACGGTGAAACGTGGACAGGACGAAAAAATTTCGGTCGTGTACTTCGCCTATCCGGTGACGAGACGGCGAAACTAGGGAATTCTGGATTTCCGATAACGACTGTTGACGATAAATACGTTGTTCCGTCGTGTTGCCCGGTGTCCTTTAAATTCGTGGTCTCTGGATAGCCTGCCCCCGAACATTCCATACTTGTAGCGAGAAAACAACGCGTTCACCGAAATTGATACGTACGCGTTATAATAATACGTTCTCCTTCTTCTTCTTCCCGCGCCGCTCTTTCTTCCTGCTGCTGTTATTTGGGGTCGCTTCACACGGTCCTCAAAACTCGCACCCCAGCCCGGGGTGTCGTTCTCCGACTTACTTCCGACCGTCGGCCTTCTATTTTCCTTGTCATCGCTACCGCGTTCTTCGCCCGAACCATACGTCTCGCTGGGATCTCCGCTACGTCGTTTTTCGGGATCACGCCTTTAGCCCGCCAGGTGCTCGAAATTCCCCATAAATAATTATTACGTTAATAATGTCGCTCCGAAAATCGTCGTTACACACGCGACGGTCGATCATTATTATTTTAACGTTATGTATATTTGGAGTTGTTGGACACGACTTCTTAAAACTTTTAATTTTCGTCGACATTTTCCGATTTCGATCGATTTCGTTTATTTATTCTTCGTCAGCTCCATCTTATCGGGTCTCTGTTCATCCTTTATTTGAAAATATTTCACCTAAGCACGGGATATTTTGTATTTAATCAAAATATTCGTTCCCGTTAAATAACTTTGTTTGTTGTTTCGTTCGCCTTTTTCCAAATTAAATTCCAATCAATTTTACGCCCGTAAATCCATACGAAAATATCGATTTATGTGATTATTGAATTCGCTTTCCAACCGATTTTGCGACTTCCAAACATTTAATTCATTCGTTCAAATAGACACCACTCGGGTCACCACCATTTAGTGTATGTGTAATATAAACGCGTGTCGTAATAAAATTCGCCCGTAAATTCAATAATTGACGTACTGCGCACGATTGTCTTTCTCGACGCCACTTATTATTCCTCGGCCGAATCATGGGGCGGGTCTCGTTGGACGAAATCACGTTACGGGTTAAGTACGCGATATCGTTATTGTAATATTTATCGTTTTCCGCGCACAATGTTTACACGTTATAATAACATGAACTCGACGATACAATGACCTTAACCACAGTCGTTTCTCTTATCTCTGCGCTCGACACGACCGCTGACCGTTTGTTTATTACGCGACGTAATATTTGTTGCTCGACGACGACCGTGTAGAGGAAACAATGTTAGAACAAAATAAAATAAACGAACAACGCAACACTACCTGACTTCTCGCCCCCGTCGACGCTGATTGGGCGACGATAAATATTCGATATATTTATTATTTCGAAACGCTCGTTATTAGTATATTCGAATGTAGGACAACGGTTGCCGTGTCATATACCGACACGCGATAAATGTGGTTACCGATCATCACGTGGCCGTCGGTAGGGGGCGTGGCAGGGGACATTTGTCAACCCTCCTACGGAAAATGAACTTGCATTTCTTTGTCTTTCGCGTCTCACGTATAAAATGCCAGGGGGACGAATATTGGTCTAAGTGGTGGGTTATTTGAACAAGTTTTTACAGTTGTATTATTATTATTTCAAAAACGGCGATAAATCGTTCGGGGATGTATTCGAAAAGCGATTTTAAGCCACGTCATTAGTAATTTATTTTGTACACAACTTTCGAGTGTGAATAGTGACGTCTTGTTATAATATCGTCGTAAGAACACGTGAAACAATTCGCTTTATAAATAAAGATAATAAAATAAATAAAATTTTACGCGTCTGTACGTAATTACGATTTACGATTCGTCGATAATTTTTTAGAATATCGTACGGTAGTTTTGTATTACATTTTCCCGTCTGATTTCAAATTGTATCAGAAAAGTGGAAACTTTCAAAAATGTTTTCGTAAAAAAATATTTACTCCGAATATAATATAATAAATATCATTTTTTTCGAATTTTAATAAAATACACCGAGTTTTTGTAAATCTCACGTACGCCGATAATTTTATCATTTTTCCGTAGTTTATCTTATTGCTTAAGGAAACTACTAATACAATTCGAAATACATTGCAAATAAAGTACCATCTATGGAGGATTTGCTATTACGAAAATTGGTTAGACACCCATATAAAGATCGAAGCATTTGTCTTATTTAACACTTCGTTCAACATCTAAATAAAGGCTATTCCTTAATCCGAATACAATTCGGCTGTATAAATACGTGAAAAAGTGTTCGTTAACGAAGTAAATAAGATACAAATTTAATTTCATTTAATTACACCCAAATTCAGTTAAAAATATATAATACTTGTTTTATTAATTATTATTTAATGTATATGGTTATACTGACATGTCATAAACAATTTATTGAAAATTAGAAATTATTATCAACAATAATTGTTTAATTTACGTATTATAATATATATATATATCATAGAGTACCTAATCATATGTTGAAACGTCCCCTATTATGATTGATTTATATATAATGTTTATATTATATTGTACATAATTGCATTTATATCGAAATTTGGATGAAATATTTTTTATTTTTGTTTCAGGTAAGAATATTGTTTTTACTATTCTGTTGGAAGTTGTTTGTTTAAAATGAAATACCAACACGGATACTGGTAAGTAATCATTAAAATTATATCGATTTAGTAAAACAGGTATTTAGAAACAAAAGGTAATAAATAATATAGAAAAACACTACCATTGTTATGAATAGAAACTCATACAAGTCGTTATATTGTTTTTCACAGTGCAAATATATATAGATACACACACACACACACACACAAACACACACACACACACACACACACACACACATACATACATACATACATACATACATACATACATACATACA
>JAIPRN010002017.1:0-35830 GCA_025469175.1 Geopemphigus sp. TES_GeoC_2020 | reverse complement strand
GAAATTGTTTTAATATTAAAAAACATATACATATATATATATATATATATATATATATATATATATATATATATATATATGTATATACCAATATGCAAAGTTTTCGATTCGGAAGGATTTAAAGATTTAATTTATTTAAGTCTATATATTTTATTCTAGATCAAAGTGGAAATATGACAGATTAAAGCACTGATTGTGTCTTTCGTTTATTTATTTTTCAAGTACACGATAACAATAGAGAAATTTTAAAATGTTCATAATTTTTGTTTTGTTTTAATTACGATATTAAAATCCGATTTTCATAATAACTTAGAAAATATATTGACGAGTTCAATACTCGGTTGAAAATTTCGGTCGCTATATGTGGTCGAATAATTTTCGTCCAGCATTTAGGTTTCAAAAATTTACCATTTTCGATCCCCTAAAGGAATGAACGGTCTACAAGCTGTACACGAATCAGAATTTTGTTCAACACGAGAACTTCGAGAACTTTAATATGATTCTCAAAAAAAACATCGACTACACGTATTATTTACGAAAATACAAATTAAATCTGTCCCGAGTCGATTTTTATTTTCCGAAAAATTCCTTATTCGTCGGTAATAAATATTTCAACCCGATAATTATTTAAATGTACAACGCCACGTCACGATTATACTATGTAGGTCAGTAATTTATTGGACGACGCGTTATTCGTTGGTCACGTTTCAATTGTTTACCGAGTAACACGGTTGAAAGATCGATGATGTGTGAGTGTATGTGTGTGTATGTGCACGCAATTTTGAAATTCCAAATTTGTTTATGGAATTTACGTGCGACATGAAGGCAGTGGCTACAAATAAGAGTCCGATTATTTCCAGGTCAAAACGTTCGTGACCGACAGGATATTGTTAGTATAAAATATTCCATTTGCAAACAAAACGATTTGACGTAGTTATTCGTTACGATTGTAGCATTGGGCGGTCCAAGCGCAATCATCTCACATCGCTCTACATTACATTATGGTTACGTACGAGAATTCAACGAGACGAAATCGAAAATATTTTCGCGCGGAAACTCCGGATTAAAAAACACACGACGTTATATTTCCGACGTCTTTTGTGAATATACTCGAACGACTTTTTATTGGAAACGTCGACTCCGATTTAATTACGTTATTAGTGCGCTTTTATTTGTTTGATCAGTGCACGAACTTCGTTGCGGGAACTTCTAAAATATTTTTAATGATCACAAATTGGAATTTCATGTTTCGTTTTCGTGTTTTATTATTGCGCAAGTCGGAAAACAATTTTTATTTAAGAATTTAATTAAGGGGGAAATAGTTTACGGACCGCAAAAAACCTTTCGTTTCTTCGTTTGTTTTTGTTAATATGATTTTTACCCCCGTAGCATTTTTGGTTCGAAGTATTTTTTTTTTTTTATTTCGAGATATTGTTATTGTATCATTTTTTACGTGCTTGAGGGTTAAGTGGTTTAATTTCACTAAAAAATACATTTTCCGTACAACCTCGTTCCAAAAACATTCTCCTTGTCATTCGGCAAACTGAACAATTTCTGTTTATTTTTTAATTAAATCGGTTTTCGTTTTATTGTAAATAACTTTTTCTTCTCAATACATTAAATAAATGTTTTCATTCGTACGAACGTGATAAATAATACATTAACATTAATCGACTAAACATGTTTATTCGAAATATCTTATATAAATTAAAAATACGTATAACGATATTTTTTTTTTATTAAACGACTCTTAAATCAACCATATTTAGTAATATACTTATATATTTATGGCGTATTGTTGATTATAATTGATTTCATTTGGTAAATATTGTTAACATTATTTCTTCTCATTTTCAACAATTGAAGTTTTTTCCGTTTATTCTTTTGTATGTCCACATGTGTAAATAAACCACGCCGTTCCATTAAAGTATAGGTAGTAATTTTTTTTCCTTTTTATTCGTTCCCTTTTTCTGTTTTTTTTTTCCGACGAATAGTAACGTTTTATTAGGCGTAAACAAATTGTTTTAATTGCTGTTCATCCAATTAAAGCCGCAATCGTTACACGAATGTTTGATTGCGTCGGCATGTTAACGCTTCCGGGCGGACTTTCTGTAAATAACGTACGCACAGAAAGCAACAAATAAACTCCGATGACAGGTCAGAGTACGTAAAAAAGTAATAGTGATTAAAATAAATAAACAAAAACGTAAAACGAAATTTCGAAAAGCCCGACAGCTATTATGTCGGTGACACGGTCCGTTTAACCGCGTAAAGACGGAGAGCGTACTAGCGTTTTGGCGGCATAGATGTTTATCATGTTCATTTAAATTGGTTTTTAAAAGACTCTACAGCGGTATTTTCATGGTTGGCTAATCTTTAAATTAAAATAAAGAAATTCGACCGTTGTAAATAAATTTGTTTCCAGTTTTGTGTGCCGAGTAATCGAAGAGCGACGGTATTTAGTTCATTTTACTGCCCACTGTCAATAATTTGTAGTTTCATCGGCGGACCTAATATATCGACAAATTATGACGTTCGCGATTTTTCAATTCAAAAGTAAATCGCGTTTTTCCGGATAAAAAAGAAAATAATTTACGTATATCGATGCGCCGTATAAATGTAACGTTAAACGATTTTAGATAAAGATATAACGATTCACGATTCAGGCAGGGTTAGTTTTATTTTTGATCGAACTCGAATCATCGTGTTTTCGAATTTGGATACATCGAAACGTTTTCGTAAACTTTACTAAACGTAACTGTCAACCCGTAAGTTTTAAGTATATGATATTCTTAATCCGGCTTCTCTGTCTTGTCACGCAATTGATCTCAATTTTATCTCGGAGACTGTATAATATTTGACGCGTATTTAAATCGCTATAATCGTGGATTAAAATTGTTTAACAATTCTCAACGAGAACGCTTTTCGCGAATAAATGAAATCAGTCGATACGTCTAGTTTCCAACGATCGCATACAAGACGGCGATATCGTCGGTTTTTCGTACCGCAATTATTGTAGCGCAACCGCTGACGTTTTTGTAGTATTGCGCGGAGCGTACGCCAAACGACGCGGAACGACTTGTTTTCGCGAAAAACCGTACGACGTTCGGTTTATTTTGAGAATTACATCGGCCGCGCGCTGGCCAATCTAAGTGATAAGGTTTTTGTTTATCGTTGATATTGGGCGGTAAATCCGGCGGAGCGGCGGACCAAATCCGCGCTTGGTAGCGGCGTGGAACGCGTTTACGGCGAATCCGCCGATACGAAAATAAAAACAGAAGAAAGTAAGATAAATCGCGAAGGATTGGTACAAAAGCCCGCCGTCCCATCGTTTATTTATCTCTCGCGCTGGAACAATGCGCTATTTTTGCTTTCGCTTGTTTTTACCTCGGCACAAAAGAACCGTGACGACATGTTCGTTTTGCCCTTTTTTCATTCGCCGCGCGTATAACGCTGTCCACATTATCGATGTAGATATTATATAATTTTTTTCGTCTCTCTTTTCCTTCCCTTTCTTTTTTTCATTATAAAAACTAAAAAAAAAACACACACACAAAAACAAAAATAAATTCAAAGGAACGTTTGTCTACCCTCTTCCCGGTCCACGTACGTACTGGCTAGCCCGGATAGGTACTACATTATTCTCTGTAACGCACGTATCGACACGATAAACACGGCTATTTCCCAGCCATTAGCATATTTTTCGTGTTCCGAAGAAAATAAATATTGCACAAACGTACACGGGTAATAAATATCAATTTTCTCGCCGTGTTTGCGTTGGATCGACCAAACTTACTGCTTGTTTGGACCTAGAAAATTCTATCAATTCACAGTTACTGAAATCCTAATGGCTAACTCCTTGCGATTTTCAATTATTACCATTCTCGATTTTTCAATCTATTTTTCCCAATATACGACCATAACGTTCGTTTTAAAATAATAACTAATTCCTTACGTTGAAAATCGTCATAATATTATATTAATATCGAGTTAATTATTACATTCCGTCCACTCGATTATAATTTTGAAATTGTTCGGCTTTATCTGTCGTTTATTGTTATTCGACAAACGTGGGGCTTTTCTACGAAATGAGAAACGTTTAAAATATTTACGTAATTTGTTTACATTGACAATTTCGTATACGGCGTAATTATTTCTCGTGAATAATAATAATAACAGACACGGTGAAGTAAAATGTATAAAAAAAGAACGAATTTAGTGGAACCGAAAAACAAGTAACAAATACCTCTCTACCTACGAATGTCGATCTCGGTTCTGAAATAAACCTTAATGATAATTACGATTAGTTTTTGGTTGTAGTATTGTAAACGATTGTGGATACCGAAACGGATTGTTAAGGCCGATCACACTGAAAATAAAAAGAAAAACGCTCGACAACAAATTTCGTATACTCCGACCAGTATTAAAATCACAATCAACAAAATAACCATCGTAAACAAAGTCCGGTTATATCCTATTTAGGCTCAATTCGAATATAAAGTTGCGACAAATCGTCTCTAATACGCATTGCTTAAATCTTCCAATTACATCGTTTACAGTATGTATCTAACTCAACATTCGCACAGCGATCTAAAAACTGTAAAAGCTAATCCATATAAACAAACATATAACGTAGCATTACGACGCGTAAATGTACGTTATAACGCACATAATGCGTATGCCTTATAAATAATAAATAAAATTCGGTTAAAAAGAAATTAACTATCGATACTTTTTTTGGTAACTAATCAAATGTTTTACGGTTATGATTTTCATTCGATAAAAGGCTAATATAGACGGCGACGATATTACATATTTGTCTAAAACGTGTACAATAAAAACTTTACGAAAACTTCACTACACCGTTTCCTTTATCACGTCGTTTATCCACGGAACTCCTTTTTTTTGATAATTCGAGTTCGATAATACACGAAAGCGGAACACTATGTAATAAAATAAACCCGAAGTCAACTAACGGACGACGGTCGTTTGTAGGGGCGTCTCGGTTCAGTTTTGGTGGTTTATCCGTCGGTGACCGTACAGTTTCGTTAACCAGTACAAGTTTCTCGTTTGTAGATCGGCGACGGTGTTAGCCAAGCGAAAGTGGACGCAAAGGGACCGGAGACAAACATCTCTGCGGCGGGGGAAGGAATAAAACGGACGGGCCGAACGGGCGGCGATAGTAAACGGTCGCGTCGTGTTAGGGACAACCCGAGCTATGATTAATAGACACCGAAATTCGTTTGGTTAGAGGTTTGCGTAAACAGGTATTTTACGAATCACACACGTTGTCCAGTAGACGTTAAAACCGTTTACACTTTACTGTAAATCCGCAATTAACAAACGTCATTAAACGTTTCGAATAAATGTAATCGCGTTTAAACTCGTACACGGGACTCGATGTCCGCGAAAACACGTGGGTATTGCGCGTCGAGCGAAGCTTCGTGTTTTTTATTTACTCGCGAAGTTCGTACGCAATTTTATTCCGATTGACACAATGTTGACTGTTCCACTAATGCGCTGCCTGCGTTTTCTTCGAATATTATTAACGCGGGACAAATGTGTATTGGGTTCCACGTAAACGTGTGTAAATGGATTCGACGAATTAATTTAAATATTTCGTAATAAAGTTCGCTAAATTATTTAAAATACACGAGGAAAATATAAAGAACGATCCGAACAATATATATTACGTTTCGAATTTCGTCGTTGCCCGTGTTAAAAATAATTAAATTAAATTCGCTCTACATAACGGAGTTACGTTCGACAAGTTCACATCCCACGTGACCCTTTTCGGGCCTACTGTGCGCGCATTGGTTTCAATTAATGTTACTCCGTTATTTCGAACTTGTTCGCGTATCGTTTCCGTGACTACGACGAATGCGTGACATTTGGTCACACATAACACGCGGTGAATAACGCGTCAAAACAATTTGTTCCTGGGACATAAAACTATTCGTTTTCAAATGTGTATTATCGTAAGTACGTTATTACTGTTGTCAATTCACGTAAACTTTAAACAATTTTTATTCGTTCTTAACCCGTTTTCTTTTTTTGGTCATTTCCGCTTCCATAATATAATCGTGGTTTATCATTACCACGTTTCTCAAACGTCCTGGATTAATTATTTCCAATAAACGACGGTTTAAGAATGACTAGTTTATGTTTGAAAACCCACTGATCATTTCTTCCATTACAACGCCATACTTTCGTCTTTTGTCAGAAGACGAATTTTGAGTTCGAAATTCGAGTTTGTTAAAAGTCTACTTATGTATTCCAATAGTTTTTCGTTTTTAATACGGATTATTCAATCGTCTCTTTATCAATCACATCATCACAGTTAGTTACGATTATCTCGTTTTAATAACTGTGTGGTATATATATGTCAATATATATTTCACGGTCACTTTTCTCGTAACTTATTATATTGTATCTATACATCGATGCCGGAGTGTAACGTTTAGGCTACATAATATCGAATTACAGATGTGTAAACTACAGTAGTATTCAGTTAACGCGACGGTGACGAGGTAAGGACACTAAAACGTATTTATTATCCCTGTGACCCCGGGAAAACCTGCCATTCGGCTGCTTAGTCTGTGGAAATGGTACACACACACACACACACATATATATATATAGATAGATAGATAGATAGATATAGGTATAGATATACACTTCCGGCGGGGATCCCTTTGCAAACAAGTCTGGACGGGTTTGAAGGGGGTAAGGAAAAAAACCTTTTAAAAATATATCAGCCCGTGCGCATAAAACGAAGAAGGGAAACATTCGACAAAGTAATAAAGGTTACCGTGGCGTTGTGCAGTCCCTCACCCACCACCGGTCCGTGCCGTGTTTGGATATTATGAAAACGCATTATGGTATGCAAATGAGAATTTGTCGGATGTTGTCTCTCTTTCTCTCTCTCTCTCTCTCTCTCTCTCTCTTTCTCTCTCTCTTTCTCACCCTTTGACTATCCGGCCGTGGCGAGTATAATACGGGAAACGCGGCCGGCCGATGAACGCGGAGAGAGAAAAGTGCACGAGAGAGCACGCCGAACGTGCGAATGGCGAACGTGGAAAAGAGACAGTCCGAGTGAGGGAACAAAGACGGAAAATCCTAGTATAAGAATGGACCGCCACCACTACCACCGCCATCTCGCCGGTTGTCGGAGCAATATTATTACCCCTGGTCTTCGCAGCACGTCTTTCTCTTCCACCATCCCCAGCCACCGGTCTCTGCCGACCGATGCGTCGTACCCGCCGCCCCTCGATTTCACGCCCATGTTCCACACCATCCTTTAACAAACATCGGTCCTCGCGATGCCCCATTTTCACTATTATATATATATATAATGTATATATGGTACTGCTGTGTAAACACGGTTCGTGTAATGAAATTCATGCGGTTTTGCCACCGCCGTGGCTCCTGTGAACGGGTAGCAGGCGACTTTTACACAAAACCTCGTTTGGAATAACGACGATAAACAGCCGCGTGTAAACCCGGTTCGTTGTGTCGCACGCGATATCTCGCGACCGCTGATTTCCATTTGCATCCGTAAAACTTTTTTAAGTATCGTTTGTGCAAATGTATGAGTGTGTGTGTGTGTGTGTGTGTGTGTGTGTGTGCGCGTGCGTGTGTGTGTGTGTGTGTAAGCTTACTCGATCACTTAACCGTCCCAACATGAAAGGGAGTTTGATGCTTGTACACCGAACTTAACACCGACCGTGAGTAAATAATTAAAGTAACCTCCGAATATCGCATGTTCCCGATAAATTTAACAGCCTAAATAGCGACAAATTCCATAAAATCGACTATTTAATATTTCCGAGACCGAAATGTTATTCGTATGGTATTGCGATTCGAATATTTTTTTTATTATTATAATTCGACGTGTTTACTAGTTTAATAATTACACAACTCGTGTATACGAATTTAGACATCTGTAATTAAACGAGTAAAGTATTCTAGAGTACACATATTATAGACGACTATCGTTTATCAGCTCTGTTGACATAATAATAATAACGTAAATGTATTTCGATTTCCGGGAATTTCAATTTGAAATATGTTTTGAAAATCAACGACCAATTATGAATTCAAGCAAAAATTAATTATACATAAAAAATATTAATAATAAATAAATATAAATAATACCTTTTCGTACGCACGTTTATATATATATTATATTCCTTAGTAACGAAAGTTTCTCACGAAATTTCTATTTCAAAAAAAAAATGATGTATATCATTTTTTAATATGTACGCGTTTTGGTTGAATTCAAAGTCAAGAATTTATCAATAATATATAAAAATATAATAATATAATTATATATAAGAAAAATCTTTTAGTAGCAATACATTAACCCTATAACACACACACATGACTATATAATAATTTAAGTACATTGATATTTTGTTAATAAAAATTGATGTTAATATACACTTAAAAATATTAAAAAATTCTGTATTTTGTCTTTTCCATCAATCATAATACTATGCATATAGAAAAAATTAGTAAGTATGTTGATTATTCGTAACAATGACCGGTCCAATTAATAATTTTATGACACGTAATTTTGTACATAAAATGAAGGGTAGAGAGTATAAATTTATGGTTCGAAACTAGGAAGTCGACACGACTTAATCCATGATATAACTTGTTCCTTAATTATTGTTAAAAGAAAAAGAAAACATAAACTGTTTTATCAATAATATAACAAATGTTTAAATAAATATAATATTTTTATTCGTTTTAAACTATTCATATTCTAAAATAGGGCAATTGACAATTTTTTCCTATCTCAATATTGATCAAAAAATATAATTTTGCGTATAAATTCATGGAAAAATAATAACGTCTATAATATATATATAATTAGTATTATTAAATAAAATATAAAATAACAGAAATGTTTTGAAATAGTTGTGGATAAATGTTGCCGTTGATACTAAATATTTCCATTAAAGTTTTGAAAGTTTAACCTTAGTGATCATATTGCTCGATTAAATAAAAAACAAGTTAACATATGTTAGCGCGTTACATAATTTTTAACATTTCTTTACTTTTGTGCGTTACATCAATATGCTCAGTATCAACAATCTTTAGGTAAATTTCGTGAAGCTTTGTATAAGTTAACATGATTGATAAATTGGAAAATATTCAAAAAACTTTCCGACGCTTAATGGGGTGTACGACAAATACATGTTGTGCTTTGCTCAACGCATTAAGAATAAAATTATGTATAGGAAAATTAAGAAAAATAAATTATTTAGAATGAATTTTTGTTAAAACCGATAAATAATTGTTATAATTATACCGAAAAATGACAAAAAAAACGTTAAGATTTTTTTATTTGAAAACCTGCATCCGTCAGAATAAAAATAAACCACCTTAATTTAATCAATTTTTGTAAAGGTATGATCTCGAGAAAGTTGACTTATTATCCATAATACTTTTATATACAAGTATTAAGACTTAACAATATCAATGTATCTATTAATACGCATTATTCCTCAAAGTCATTTATTCCTAAATTTTTCTGAATATTATTGCTAGAAATATATTTGTACACCACTTTAATTAATCGTATTGGATAACATTTACATGTTTTTCGTTAAAATATAAAATTATTTACCTCGTTGTCGGTATTATTATTTTTATAGACGATACATTAAAAAACAAATTCTTTCCTTTTATTCGAAGGTAAGTATGTGAAATTTTTTAAATGATTTACATACATCAATGGTGTTCGTTCGATTAATTATTATTCCTATAAAGCAAAATGCCAACCTATTTTCTTTTATAAAGCTAGGCAAATTTCTTTTTTTTTTATTGTAAATAAACGTATTTATATTATTTATTTGCACTACATCTACGATTTTAGCGCTATAGACGTTGATTTTAATGATCTAAAATATTAAAATCGCCGATTATTCATTTTTTTTTACGCGATCAAACATTTTGTAGTATATTCTTAGTTTATATTTTAATACATAAATATGCTTAAATACGTCGTTAAAATGATAAAAAATATAAGTTATTTTTATATAATTCATGTTCGACTGTGTCAAGACATTAGAAATTTCGAGTTAAGTATAAAAACTTGTATTAGCGATTGACGAATTAACAGCACTTTATTGGACATAAATACATAATCGAGAAAACAAAAAATGGAAAAAAACTGCTTTTTCTTCCTATATTTGAAATGGTTAGTATTTCATTCAAAATGAAATAATCTGGAATTCCCATTTCGATATTACAAGTGAATTTCTTTAATACTGATCGGTTTCGATAGCAATGATCGATGACATTGTACAATGAATTTAAATGATAATTTAATACGTTATATTATGTTTTTGTATAGAGTAGTAAACATTTATTGGGTACGTTGTAGTCCTAACAAATTCACGTACCCTGCGCATTATTTACATATATTACGCTAACATAACACTAAAATCATTTTCCGAGAGAATATTAGAGCGAAGATATTTATTTTCCATATTAAGGTATTACGCATAAATAATAAATTAGCGGTATTATGCATATTCGGTACGCGTAATAGTTATTTCGGATAAATGTTTTCGCATTGGTAATGATATTTACCCTTAAAACTATGCCTAAACCGATTTTATGGGTCAAAGGCGCTTTCAATCGGAATACAAAACGAGCACGCAGATTCGCCGCCGTCTTGCGACACCGTGCCACTGAGTCTTCGTGCAAAAGTTCAAATCATCGTCATTTACTGTCACAAAAAAATTATATTTACTTATAACGTCCAAGGATTTCGAAATATCTAATCGTTATTCTAATAACTTAATGTCGGTACAAATGGTAATATACCATATAGAAATAGTTGCGATAGTAGAATCTGTACTAGTAGTAGTAGTAGTAATAGTAGTAGTAAAAGTTGTTTTAGCAATTTTGGTAGCAGCGTGCGTCACCGTCCTCGTTGTAGCTGCAATAGTGGAGACCATGTGTTTTTGAAAGATTCTGGCAATTAAATCTTCATTTCTCCGAGTTGAACCCTCTCTCTCCCTCCTTCTTTCTTCCCTTACTTACTCGTCTACCGATTTCCACTCGCTTTTCTCTCAATGGCCACAACTCCTTGCCAACCCCACGTCCACTCGCCACATTTCGCTCTGTGTAGTCTCGACAACGCTTTAAAACGGGAAAGGAAGATGTTAATCGAAAAACCTAAAACTCTCGCGTCAAAACTGTGTTTCGTAATAAATATACGCAAAACTCGGTTTTGTAGAAATATTAATTAAAAATGGCGGGCGATTTTCACTGCAAAACACTAGTGGTCCAAAGCTCTTCGTTAAGCCGTCATTCACCGTGTTTCGCAACAGTCACGATGCGTGACCAAACGAATATCGTACATTTTGTATACTGTATCGTTCATTTATTCTAGAAATTTCGAATTTTTATTTACACGTAAATTTGACTATATTATAAGTGAATTAACGCGAAATTAAACGAATTTGATATATTGTGAGACAATAAAAGAAACAACGTGACGTAACAATTCTCATTTCGCTATTAACTAGCGAAAAACTCACGATAATAATGTATTCAAAATGATAACGATACATTATTATAATTATCTTTTATAAACCATTTTTTTATTTGCGAAAATTGAGAGGAAATATTTACATTTTAATGGTAATGGTCAATAAAATGAGGTAACACGTTGTTATTATATATGTGGGTAAAATGTAATCCAACATATTTTGTATCAAACGTATGAAACGTTTGAAAAAGTGAAAACATAAAGGTATTTTAATGTACGTTAATATTACAGAGAAAACAATATTAGAATACTGAGGTAGTTTATTTTTAAGGAATGAAAAACCGACGTGAATTTTAAAGTAATAATAGTTTATTTTTCTACGTTCGTATTTATTGATTTATCTTGAAAATCAAAAATATTAATCACATTGTTTAAGTCGGTAAACGAGGTATTTAATAATAAATACGCACTTAATAAATGGAAAACGCCCGTTGTTTATATCAGAACGTTTCATTCTGTTATTTATTTTTACGCTAATATCATATAAACAATTTTCGGCGGACAAAAACACGATATTCTTTATATTTCTTTTTCACTAGTAGTAAGTAGGTACTCTATATTTCGTAAAAACAATACAAATAATAATATAAAACGAATAGAAAGTGCAACCATTTTGAATAAATATTGTATTATAGTTTAGATATAAAAAAAAATGTAACAGCATGTCTTTACTGGTTATATTCTTATTAAAATCAAATCGAAAATCGATATGTATAGTTAACGATTATAAGCAAATAGTACACAAAAAATGAGTATCAACGTTAACTAATCTTGTTTTCAACATTGTATAATTTTAATGGAAATATGAAAATTATACCGAATTAAAGCTATTATTCGAAAATCGAAAATATAAAAAATATTTTTTGAGCAAATAAGAAAATTGGTGTCAAAAATTTTTTTACTGTTTTTAATATTTAATTATTATATCTAATTTTAAATATTTCTATTTTTCGCGTATTAATTTGTATAAATATATATATTATCTTCCATTTTTCTTATTGTAACGTAAAGAATAGAAAGGCTTTTTGTTTATAGAATAAAAGATAATATGCAATAAAACTATTAAAAATATAATTAGTCGTTACCAAAGATCGTAATAATATTGATTAGTTTTATATTTGACGAACTGAATAGTTTTAATAAACCACCGTTATTTATTTTATTTATTTAAAAATACAACAGGAACTCGTAAAATACTAAGTCTCTCTATAAAAATACGACGGCGATTTAATTAAATGTTTTCTAATAAATATCGGAAACTTAATAAATTTCGTATGTTCGTAGTGTATTGTTAATTGTAAAAAATATTGGTAGAATAACGAGCGTTAAAATTATTTATACTAAATGGTAATTATTTTGTGGATATATGAGAATCTAAACAAGAAATAAATAGTATTACTAGTACAATTTAACATTACATTAACGGGATGATAATAATTGACAGTGGCAATGAGTTGGAATCGAGATGAGTGGTAAAGGAGCGAAGAAAAATTCATGTCTTGTTGACGACGATGGAGACCTTGACTAACGCTGTGTAGAGTGCATAACGTGACGGTGTTTGGGATAACGTTTGTTGTGCGGCAGAAAACGGGAAACGGATACCCGTAAACACTAGTGGCGCTCTTCAAAGGCACTCGTTTTGACGCGACTAACCCTTTCGCACTTAAAGCAAAAGTCCTTTTCAGACAACAATACTATTATATATTCCACTATTTCGCAACATCGAGATTTGAACCGCCGAAATTCGAATTTCAAGGAAAAAATACTCGAAGATGTCAAAAGCGTCAATAATCCTATGACACACGCCGAAAACTCGTTTTCTCCGCGTACCGATCAGTTTCGGATTAATACAGTTTTACGTATAAGCGACTGGTTAGGAATACTATGGATGAATTATGAATATTTCGTGTAGGGTGATACACCGACGATAAATGACAAACGCACGTGATACTCTGCTCGGCTAGAAATTAATCAATTTTGAATATTTCCTTTTAATAAAACACGTGTTATACTATTACTTTATTACGTTCCCGTAGTTCGAACACTGAACGAGGCAAACAACGTATCGATGCGATTTTTATTTGTCTGCGAATATTTTTTCATGTAGAAGGACATTTTTAAATCGCGTTACATTCCGATAGAAAATTTTTTCGTATAATTATAAAAATGGATTAAAACTGAATACGATAAAATACACAGGTAGGGTAAAAATACGTATTTGGTATTGTTCGTTATTGTGCCTATCGGACAGGTCTTATTTAAACGTTGCACACGCCGTAAATTGCTTACATTTGTAAATCGATGATAACAACATAAACGTTATAATTTTAAGAAATTTATATTTTAATCAAATTGTAATAATTATTATTAAATAATAATTAAATAATAAATATCTCGATTTAGTTTTAATGTGAAAAATTGATGAGGTAGACAATGCCGAAGAATCAGGATAATTCCGTGAATTACGCGCAAAATGATTATTAAAACGAGTTTTCAAACGGCCGAAATATTTATGAGAAAACGTCGTCATTTTAGATAAAAATAATAAATAACCCTGCCGTTATCGAACATAATGGACTACCACACTTGTGATTTTCCACTCCAATTAATAACTCACGTTTATAATTGTATAGATTTAATACGCTCGATTAAATGTTTGTAGTTTAGAAATTCGTTTTAAGGTAAGTATTTAGAACGGTATGTTTATACTAATTACATTTATGGACACGTTTCAGTATGTAAATTAGTTAAATCGGACCCAAAACCTGATCGTATACTGCTGAAAATAAACAAATAATCTATTGTAGTAGTCCGCTTTAAATATAATTTTCTCGTCCATACCGAATCGATTAGACAATTATAATTTAATATTCGTAATTGCACTTAAACTAAACATAAACAAAACATACCATAACATTTAATTTACGCGAAAAAATACGTAACATATTTTATACTTTTAATTACAAACGCCTGAACTCCTCACACTCCTCACACGTCAGAAACATAATAAGTACATACATGCAATATTACGTACACGTGACGTAGATATCCGGATTATGTTTCCATATTTCTGAATCATTTCGTAGCTTTCGGCGTAAAGTTCAAGCCATGAATTAAAAAATAGACGATAAATGTCAACGAATAAATATGACATTTTCCACTTATCGTAGACGACTTTCGACTGTAACGTTTAATCGAAATCATTTAGTTCGAGTAAACGTTAAAAAAAAATTAATAATTCGTTGGTTCCCTTCGATTAATATTATAATTACCACGCGATACGAATATCTAATTCTAACTGTTGTCAAAAACGCTGTTAATACACAGATTACAATTGTGAAAATTATTATATTAGAATAGTAACGACAAAACGAAAAAGTTATCTAAAGTACACTATAATAATTTAATATATAAAAATGCAGATGTGTGTTTAAAACGATAATACAAAACGAGAACGCTTCATGCATAATTAAAGTACGACGCTTGAAATCGGAATTTTCGTTACGTTTTCAGGGACGCTAATAAAAATGATAAAAACTCCATATCGTATAAAACACGAAAGAAATGTAAGAATATTTAGAAATAGTAAACTGCGTGGTTTTCAAACTACGTACGTTATCTATAATGAAATACATTTAAGTTTATCGTCAAATTCAACAAAATTCTAATCGTTTGTAACAGAAGAATCGTACACGAGTATTTGCATCCCAGTGTATGCTGGCGCGCGCGGGTGTGACGAATTTTCCGATAATCTTATTACACTAATAAACTACACTATGTCAGCTACTATCCCGGTAATATCGACCGAATATACGATTTTGTAATCGTCTATTTTTTCTAATTCATGGCTTGAACATTACGCAGAAAGCTACGGAATAATTCAGAAATATGGTAACGTATTCCGGATATTTACGTCACGTGTACATAATATTGCATGTATGTACTTATTATGTTTCTGACGTGTGAGGAGTATGAAGAGTTCATGCGTTAGTAATTAAATAAAAATACACCGATCGACACGAATACGTGTAATTATATTAAAAAATAAACGAATAAGGACGACGAAACAAATTCAACGTTAGTCTTAAATTCGCCTTAATTGTTCGTAACGCGGAATTATATTTTTAAACCGTAAATAACGGTCAGCGGTTTTTTCGAAATAAAGATCGATAAAAACGGTTACGATAAATGTCAACGAACAAATATGACATTTTCCACTTATCGTAGAAGACTTTCGACTGTAACGTTTAATCGAAATCATTTAGTTCGAGTAAACGTTAAAAAAAAATTAATAATTCGTCGGTTCACTTCCATTAATATTTATTTTTACTTTATTCGGTTATTCGAAATTCGCGTTGTTCGGTATAATTACGCTTACAACGTATGTTACGTTCATAAATTAACGTCACCTTAAATTATAAATAAAAATTCAACTATACGTATAACTCGGGCAAAATGCCATTTATTCAAACATAACGCCATCATTCGTATGTTACAGGAAATGAAACTCAACTGGGCATCTTCACCGGGACCACAACCAAAAGCAGATACAAGTAGTAAGTAAAAAACAAAACGTCGTCAAATTCAATTCCAGGCTAAAGTAGTTAATTAATAAATTATATCGTTTCTCTTGTTACTAATCAATCATAATAAATTGATTAAGACGAGATTTTTCATATTGTCGTTTATAAAACAATAAATTATATTTATTCGTTATTGTTCATATACCAGTAGAGTTTTTCATAATATATCTAACGAGTCAGTCAATAACTTTTAGCAGCGTTTAAACATTTTTTTGTTTGAAAGTCTCCGTATATATATATCATTGTACAATATACAATTGTTAAAAAAAGGTCTATCGCTTTTACCGGTCACACTATACAAACTGCGATAAAATAATTGTCAACGAGGAGACGGCGGATTTAACGCCTTCGTTGTCTTTGGGATTATGTCAGACAAACGCGGATTCGAAAACTCGTGTAACGAAGGCGTATCAAAAAAAAAGCCCGTTCGTTAACCAACTCGCCGTGTAACTTACGTGCTAGACATGTTTTTCACAGTCTACTGCCAATGAAACGTTGATGAACGCACATTACCGATGGAAGGTTAGGTTAAGTAAGCAATAATAAAATATCGTGACGCTTATATTCGCCGATGTTGGTGGCTTTGTTCGATAGTTTTACGGGCGTTTGTTTAATATCGATTCGTTTAAATCTCACTGTTACCCAATTTCAAATTCGGTTTCTCTGTACAATAAATTTATATATATATATATGTATAACGTGCAAAGTATTCTTTAGTTTGTACTTATGCAACAAAATGGATCAAAAATTTCAAAATCTCGTGAATTTATTGACGTGTCAAAGCTAAACCCTACGGATAAATGTATGTAACAAACCTAAAATTGCGCGATACTCGTTGAATTTTCAGTCGATATAATTACCGTATATAATAATAAAATTTGCTCTAATCTTCTATAAAGATGATATTTGTTTTCTCTGACATGGGTGTTTGAGTTGTTAATCAGTAACGTACCGTCAGACCTAACCGGGTTTAAGTTTACTCGGCATATTGAAACGTTCGACTAGTAGTTACGAAGGAACACACGCACCAATATACATTTTTATAATTATTATTGTTTACTAACGGAAATTGTATCGTTAGTAATTTTGTTATTATTTCGCCATTATTATTATTATTTTTTTAAAAAGACGGCGTTCGGATTATTGAGATTTTATTTGAGACGCATATTAAAAGTCATATTCCGAGTAAATTCATCTACGTGAAAGCATTGCTGTAAAATGTTGTAAAACCGTCGAAGTGAAGCTAAAAATAATAAGATCTAATACCTTTTATTTTAATTTCCGATGACCCGAGTAGTTTATATAGAGAATCACGTTTAGTTTTAATTAAGTAATAATTGATAACATAGTAGCCGATATTATAAATAAATATTAATCAAATAGTTGGTGTGGTATTACGATTGGTTCAGCTCAAATAACCTGAGTATAGTTTATTGTTAAATATATAGTTTTACTATAATATTATTCATGCGTGTGTATGTCGGAAATTTTTTTTCATTTAAGCTAGGTAAACGCTGGCCAGTCTATGTGTGAATTACGCTTGAGAGTATTTATGAACAATAACTATTCGCGTTATTTGAATTATTCATTCGTCCGTGATGTGTATTAATAATTTGGCATGTCTTGTACTTCGAATTGATATTGGATCAATTTTTAAAATTTTTTCGTATTTGTTTTTTCGTAAAACGTTAAATATTTATGTTCGTCGATCGTTTATTAAATCGCGATATGTCCGAATTATTATTGTATTTTAGTTATCGTTATAATTAGTTATTTCGAAATTATTATTAATATTATTATAGAAACACGCCTTCGTCGAAATAGTTTTTGGTTGATTGTTACGGCAGAAGTTTGTGGAAAAACAATTTTTGTACAGTCCATTAGACAGCCGATTAAGCTATCGAAGTTTGTATGACTTTTGGGTAAATTTCGATTTGATTAGTACACGTACGTATAGCTGAGTGTTGACGATTCCCGGTTGTTTGGACGTTTCGTTTTTGATTTTATTTCTAGTAAATTCCCGACGCTACTTAAGGCTTTTACGTGATCGATGCCACCACGATACACGCCATTTATTGCGGATGGAGATAATAAATTGTGTCGTTTCGGATAAACGATATCGCTCTAGATCGTAAAAATAACATCGCGACGGTCGGGGTCGTGGTCGAAACGAGGACTTAATGCCGGCGCCGCCGATTGTTTGCCGATAATTAAACCGGCCATTTCTTATTATGGAAGGGTTAATTCGAAACAACGAGCGTGCCAACCGAATAATCGTAGCGGAATGAATGGACGTGGCGGGGGCAGGCGCGGATACGACGAGAGGCCGCCGGCAGGAAAGGGTTAATCCTCGAACGTTTATAATAAAGGGCCTATTGAAACGTAACGGCGACTAGTCACAAAGTGGACGTGCCGTGGACGACCGCGGTGGAAAATATAATATGTAAATGCCAACAAACAAAATTATTATTCACCGGATTTGCGTTGCCCGACGTCACCCGTTAATACCGGACGATTGCATATTACCGATGTTACGGACTACCGGCAATGAATATTAATATTTTATTATTATAAGCGCGTGCGGAGTGTGCAAATATAGTAATGGCGGCGGGCTCGATGACTGGGGTGTCACATCTCCTTCTCCTCTAAGACGGACATTATTTAATCCGATTTTTTAATATCTCTCGGTAAAGACTACACTCATTTCCGAAATCTCGTCGAACGAACGAACAGTTTCTTTTAGGTACTCGCAATTTCCCGTATGAACCTCGTCATAGCGAACTAATCGAAACGACGAATACATTATTCACGCGTTCATTATCAATTTTAAGAACTAAATAATAATTACCTCGGACAAACGCGGTACTTTTGGAACCGACATTTCGTAAGCATTTTAAACGTACACGTCGAAAGTTTGTCAAAATTAGTGACGACTTATAATGTACATCATTACAAATGGGTTCTTTTTATATAGATATACGGTTAGATACAACGTTTGTGTACGACGTTTATTGATACGATTAATCGGATTTAAACGTAAACGTTTTCCACGGAAGATAAGTTAAATCGTTTCCTCTCCGCTACAAATCGAACGTTTAATTGTGCATTTCGAGTGACTTTTTATAATTTAACCAACGCTACCGATTTATTTTGAGCCTATAGGAATTAAATTTACGAAAGATGACAAAACGTCGTCGCTACGCATATTTCCCTATTTTCACAACCATTGGAAAAAACCATAGTACGCCAATGCGGAATAAAAATAATAATATTGAATAGGTACTACGTGTTGTACGTATTGAAAAACAAGATCGAATCACGAAAACGACTATAGTGCAATTGTATAAGACGCAGGTGGTTTTAGTCGTACACCCCTACCGCCACCATAGCCGGAAACAGGTAATTACAAAAATATCGTTATAATGCGAGGGTTAAAAATACCACCCATTTGACCGAAAAAAGTCCTCCATAGGTTTTTCTGGTTTTAAAGTAATTACTTCCATTTATTTAGTCTACGCGCTCGTAATTATCGAATTTATACAATTGCGCGATAATCATTTATTTTCTTTGTCTCTGTTCATAAACTTCTATTTGCGTGTTTGAAATTTTTCACTAAACCATTCCACCAAATGTTTTCACTCTTTACCGTGTAAGTAAATTTTGCCGAAAATAATTATTTACTTTTACGTCTTAATGTTAAGCGTTTAAAAGGAATGTAAATATTTTAATGTGCCTATTATGCAGGTATAATATGTTGAGAAGGAATGTTCTTTCGAAATCTTATTACGCTTCTATTATAATTTTTTCGTTATTTCGATTTGTTTTTGGCATACGTAATCATTGAAATTATATATATTATATTATATATTTTTATGATACCTATTATATGTTTTGCAATAGATTAAAAAAAATTACGATAAGAAAAACGGCGTAATATTGCCAGTGCAATAACTCAATTTTATTGACATTTACCCGTTATATTTATTATATTATATTTTGTAAAACAGACCAATCTATGAAAACGAAACATTTTTATTTTTAAAAAATTTCTTTTACTTATCGATTTTTATTTAAATTGTAGGATTTCACATAATTTCTTTCTCATATATTGCGGTAAAGTTAAAATCAATAATTTTTTTAAATACAAATACAGTTTTGTAGGGACACCAAAGAAAAGTATTACATTTGCGTACATCAATTTAAACGTAATTAGTTACTTATGGATATTTTATAATGAAATTATTACTTAAGATCAAATGAAAATTGTGTTTGTCTAATATTATAATGATTAAATATTTTTTGAAAACTCTTACCTCAGGCACCTAATACAAGATAAATATTTTATTAACAAGTTAAAATTTGTTTTCATATTTGTAACTTAAACTTACGATTCGTTGTAATATTAATTAATAATCAGAAGTTTTCCAAAACGTATAATAGTTGAGTTTTAAATAATGTCCATAAATGAATTGGTATCGTTACAATTATTTAATACCACTATATAACGTATATATATATATATTATATTTCAATCAATTTAAAAATACATTTTCGAAAATTAATTTATTATTACCATATTATAAAGAAAATTTATATTGACCGCTTTGTTGTTTCTGTAATGTCAATGACGTTGTTAATCTCAAGTTCAAGTCTATTATTAATATCTACTAAATTATCAACGAAAGAGGCATTCGTGTAAGTTTACAATTAAGTTAAGTTTACGATAAGTAAAAGATTGTTTTGCACATTTCTTAACTGGGTTAAAATCATTCATATAACTTCTGTAGTCTTAACTACCTTGATCAACATAACTACGCGAATAATTATTATAACCAAATTAAAAACATTAAAACAAAAATATGTATTGCACTCGTTATGGACTATCTATAAAAATTACACTTACAATAATTATGCGTTCTTCGAGATGTGCACGATATTTGATTATATTGACAGTATTTCTATAGTTGAAAAGAATAAACCCCGAAAAAAAGTTTTAACACATTTTTGACGAAACGTGAATATTGTATAAAAAATGGTTTCATTTTCGACAACGTTTTGGACGCTTTGGACCACGTTAATTTTTTATTAAAAGAAACCACGGAACGGATATTTTTTCTTAAATTGGAAAAACCTATTAAAAGATGATTACCAAAGAGAAAAATCGATTATCTTTTAACGACTCTTTCTCTTTGTATATATATAGACCCACCACAATATTTTTAATTAAATTTCGACATTTTCGATTTACAATCGACATTCAAAGGGAAATAAATTTTAGTTTATAAGCTTATAATACGAACGTAGCGTGAGGAATAAGTGCATAGGGATGAGATAAAGGATATAATTGATATAACATCAGCAATAGAAAAGTAACTTTTGGATGTTCACGGTTGTTTGTCGCGTGACACGGATTTGCGATTGATGACAAATAAAATAAACTTAATACGCAATTCAACGTTCGTGCGGACCAGAATATACGATAATACAAAAGCCTCTTGCCGGCGAGTTTGCCAAAAAAACAATAGACATTTGGACGTATTCAAAACGGACGGATCACTAAAAATCGAAGCTATTTAACGATTAAATAAAAACGGGACGGCGCCGGAAGTTTTAATAGGACGTTTATTCAGGTGACGCGTTTCTACCGATGTAGCTTTCGGGTGGGGAGGAGGATGAATAGTGTAGTCCAGGGAGTGGAAATAACTTGGGCGATGTAAATGTTGGCCAAAGTCCGCCCATTCGGTGTACAATGTGTTCCTGTGACTTCGATTTTACCCATCACACTCACACCTCCAGCCGTGGGTACCGCGAACTTTATTTCGGTGGGCTTTGGAAATCTATGGAGGCGTGTCTTCTCCGCGGCGCTATAGTTCTTGATGTTATGGTGTGTGTGTGTGTGTGTGTGTGTGTGTGTGTGAGATGATCCTGTACTCGAACAATGTCGACGGGTGGTGATGTGCCTGGCGACGTATCGGAAAAAATGGTCGCATAGTGGGGCCAAGACTACTATAATAGGGATCGGTCGCCAAAGTTTTTTTAAACATCCATCTGCCGAGTAGTGATTATGACGAACACATGCCATGACTTAAACCACGTGTCAATGTTTAGAAGGAAAAACACAATTTACGTTGAAAACCAACTAGCCGATTCATACACACACACACACACTCACAAAGATAATTATTCACACAATTGTTAACAAATTTCAAAAGCCAATAGACAAAAGGATTTTTTCCGCGCGTTTAAAGATCAAACTTTTTGTCAAATCGAAAGATGTTTACGTAAAATGACGATTTTTTTTAATACTTAGCGAAGCGAAGAACGTACATTTTTTACAACAATATTCCTTTTATTTTCTCTTAACAATATTTCGTGTAGGAAGAGCGTTTTCCTTCGCATCCGTTATTTTTCAGTAGAAAATTGTATTTATTTGGTACTTCATTTGACACAAAGTGTATTTCCTTAATAATTTCATTATGCATAAGGATAAACTACCCGAAAAATTGGAAATAGATGAGCCCCATAGAATTGTCGACATTTTTTAACATGGATAACTTACCTATATTTTAAGAACTAGAATAAAAAAACATCGATATTAATTAAATATTTGACATAAAATTAAATAGAGGTAAATATAATCTAATTTCCCTTTATTAGCTCTAGAGCCTTGACACACAAATCTAAACCTTTTTGGCACATGCTCACCAATAATAATTTTACGCTGTAGACAAGAAAGTCGTGAATTCTGAAGTTATGAAATTTTTCGGCGAATCTCAAAGTTATGACTTGTATTTTGACGATGAAGTTCGGTCACACAAAAGGAATATTACGCACGTTGAACCGATTACTCTACAAGTATGAATGTAACTATTGACGACAAAAGTTTGGTGCCTGTTTCATTTTGGAATTAGGCGGGAACATGAACCAATGACGCCAGTAGTTACCAATGGTTTTTAATTTGACAAAAGTATTTTCACATTGTCCGTAGAAGAGCAAATAATCCATATTTACCGTTCAACAAACGTTGAACATTTTAACGAAAATATTTGTTTAATAGATCGTCGAGAATTTTGATACTTCCTATAAATTGTAAATATTATTTGTGCAATGTTATAGTTTAAACAATTTATTTACTATCCAAAATTTGAACAAGTTTGTACGTTAACATTTTAAAAATAATCGTAATGTATCCAACAGCAATAGATAAAAGTAATTTAAGTTTAAATCTGGCTAATGGCTTTCGTACTATAACGCTAACAACTATATTTTTTTCAGCGTATACTGACGAATTAAATAATTACCAAAATTTATAATAACTTCGTCAAAATTGCTCTGTGCAAAAATTTTATAACTTAAATTACCTAACACAAACGCGGTACTGATAATTTAACAAACACGAATTATTCGATTCAATTACACGAAAGATCAAAAGAAAAGGTAACGAGCCGCAGGTTCTCTGATTTTGGCTCACAAAGTGGAAGGCACATAGACAAAGATGTAAAAGTCTAATTAACATCGTTAATTCGGATACAATGATAAATTATTTTAGTCGAAAAACCATTTCGAAATAAGTTTGTGGTTTCATATAATTAATTAACGCGATAAATATAATATATATATATATATCAAATTATATACCATTATAGAATAAAAAAAAGTATTCTTCATTTCTAAATCGAATTTGTCGATCATTTCATCGGTTTTTAACAAACCCCGAATGTTATATATATTACAATAGTATATTATTTTACGTGTCTATACATTTGCAAATATTGTATTAAACGTGTTCATAGTCCAAATGAATCCCTTTTTTTTATATTAATTGATAATTCATGACCTCTGTAATTCACATTTTATTTTAATTGGAAATCGATACCTTCACTTTGTAGTATAATTTTAAAATGTTTGTACATTATTATTTCCGACGGAAATACCTAAATATATGATAACGGCTTTAATGGAATTAGATAACTTGTAGAATAAATTTGTTTTACGGTATTTTTATTAATCCGTCATTGCTTGATAATAAATTTTTAACACGCCACTATTACAAATATATTTATATATTGTGTATATTAAACTCTTTGATTTTGGTTGGTTAAAGTTTAAGGAACATTTTACCCTATCAATAAAATGTTCAATTAATTCACTTGTATAGATTATAATTATTTTATTTGTTTTATATATTACTAGTGTTAACGGATTTGAATATATACGGTTTTAAATATTTATTATGATTTTTATAAAATATAAAATTCGACGTTATTTTTTTATCGAAGAATATATAAAAGAATTCAAACGTTTTCCAAAGAATATATATATTTATAACTCGAGAAATAAATTAAAAATATATGTTAGTTTTTAATGCGCGACCGTTTCGATTTATTTATCTTAAAATGGTTAGGTAATACTGCTAAAGAATAAACGATTATTTTATATAATTATAATTCCGTGTACGATTGAAAATCGTGATTATACTTTTAAATAAATATGTTCGTATTTTTTCAAAGAAAAAATCTAAATAGAAACATAATATAGCTGTATACATATAATATTATGCCGTTTGAATTTTGTAAAAAGAAATCGGTAAATTGCTATTTTCGAACAGTAAACCGACTATAAAAAAAAAACCTTTAATATTGTTCAGTTAAATGTCCTGTTTATTTCAATTATATACTATCGAGATTATAAATAAAACGGCGGGTTTATTGTTGTTTATTTTTTTTTAAAAGGTAATTGTTCTACCTAAATGTCTTAATAAGCATTTACCTTAAAGGCAATAACAGTAAATTGCTGATGGAGATCATGCCACAAATGGAAACAATAGCGTCTGACAAACGTTGTTTCCACTCGGCTACATCTTAATAATAGAAATTATTTTAGAGACCATTGTTTTTGGTAACGATGACAGCTACTTAAAAATCAATTCGTTTCAAAATGGTATAATAATACGTAGTTTCGTGAAATTTTAATGTAAAACTTTGCAGCCGTACCGACGTTAATATTATTACGAACGTAACGAAGCAGTTTATTAGCATTATTAGGACAATAATGGGCAATTATTAATATGCCCGGACGTTATGGGCGCGCGTGTTCCAAACAAATGAAATAAAAGTAGTAATATATAAACGAATATGGCCGCCGTTCGCGAACGTGCGCGAATAGTTATGAATTATTCTCAACAAACAACAATTGTTAATTGTTACGTATTTGACATAAACGCATTTTCGTAGGCTGAAACGCGCGTTCGTAAAACAATTAGTTACTCGTATTACACGCGTCGCAGCAAAGTTGAACATAGTGTACACATTTTTAATGACGACGAATATAATAGCGACGGAGTTTCGAATTTGCGAGTTGTATCGGTTTGAAGAATACGCGAAATTTGTTTTCTCCCGTTGCTTTTATTTCTCTCTCGCCCGTCCGCTATCCCGCCAACCATCACATTCGTTCTTTTCTCTTAAGTTGTGTACTATAAGCGTTACCTAGAAAACGGCCCGAGTTTCAGATAACAAAATGTAATTTTAGATAATCATCAAAGGCGACGCTTTTAAGAGGCAATTTAAGCGCACAACCGCCGCCGTCTGTCGCGTATAACAAAAAATAAAAATAAGAAACTACCGACGGTGGTGGAGTGCACTAATAATTTTATAACTACTTCTTGAAAAAAAAACTTTATTATTTTTAATAGGGTTCTTTTTGAGGGGTCCTAAGACATTTTCGCAATTTTTCGTCGTAGGGAGAGACAAAGTTGGAATACGATTTGGTTTCACGTTTACACGCACGAATACAATTTTTTTGTCCAAATCTTTCCGCGTTCGAACAACTATTACATCGCTCGTTTTCACGTATTATCGAAACACTTTTAAATTGAAAAGAAAACAGGATTTAACTTCCCAGAAGAATAAAAAAAAATCACGTTTATTCGTTACGTCGCGTTAGTCAATCGCAACATCATACATTTAATTTTCCTATCTTCGTCGTTAACGCCAATGAGTTTTTAAAGGCAACGCGACTATAGAATGAGTAGGAAAGACAAAAAAAAATGACGAAATATACAGTAGCAGCGCATAAACCAAACAATTTTTGTGGCTTAATTTCCCTCGCGATTAAAGAAAAAATATAACGATTTCGCTATAAAACGAAAGTATTTTCGGTATTATTATATTTTTTTATTATTAAATATAACGGGACCGAGATTATGTTCACCTAGTACGGGCATTATTATCATTTATTTATTTTTCCCTACCCTAGAACATTTGTAGTCTATGTAGAACAATAATTTTTTATACCGTTTTATTTTTACATCTGTTTTACGGATTGTTAGTGTATAACGATAAAATCTTTAACGAATATTCAAGCCTGTTTTATGTAGTTACGAGCAATTGTTAGCTCAGTGTTCCGTTTGCGTTCGAATATGTCGACGTTTATTTAATTTTGTTTCATCCGTAAAAATATATCGACGGCCAGTGTTCTTTTTTACTATCGATCGGTTTTGGCAAAATTCAATTATTATCACCAGCTAACGATGACAAATTATAAATACGTTTCTTTAGGAAATTCTGAGTTTTAAATATGAAAAATATATTCGGGGTAAATACGCGCGCGACACAACACCACGACCATTATGTATTCGATATTATCCGAGTATTAAACGTGTAAACCGTTAAGGATAAACTGTAATCGTTAAATCTTCGAATTAAGAAGACACTGAAAAATAAACGTTAATTTAGGGGCGTATATTAAAGCGAAATTACGTGAATGTAAAGGTAAACACCGTGTGACGTTGATGTTACAATCTAAAATTAACCACACGTTTGAAACGTTCTTTATTCGTGCGTAGTATTAAATATTATACTTATATTGTGTTCGCGACTAATAATTTGTACACATTTTAGAGTCAATATAATATGGCGATAACAAAACGAAATGAATATTTATACAAAACGTTGTTGACGGTTTCCAGTAAACAATAATTAAAAATTTAATCACGGTTCTTTAATCCGCACCGATGCGCTTTATTTGCGTCACGTCGTTAATAATATTATTGGAGCAACTTGCCGAGTGTTTTTTATTCCGGTTAGCGCTTTTTTCGGTCAACAAGAGCGGTTCGGATAATTTCCGTTGAACGTTCGAACATTTTCCGTATAAAACAGGAAATCGCGTCCGATGCGTTCGAAGAATACGATTGTTACCAGCGAATGTACAATATTAATGTAGACGAATTATTAATTTTGGCGCGGTCCCGTTGCCGTTGTTGCATCGTTACAGCGACGCGACTGTAAATGGAATTGCCCGTTCGGAGTGCCGTACGACCGACGGTCGGTCGACCAGTGAACAGTCACTAATGACTACCTAAGTCATTAGGCACTCAACGTTTTGGTTAAACGAACGAAAAAAAAAGTCACGCGTCGAGTGAATCGTTGTTACTACCGAGTGCGCATATTGACCATTTGCGCGGATAACGAAATCGAAATACGAAAACCATCGTCTGCCGGTACCGTCCGGGTGTCCGCAGTGTCGTTAATCGGACGCGTTTTGTAAACGATTTTCTTTACGTACGAATTCGGAACAGTCAATAACTATAACGTTTATCATAACCAGTGGAACAACAACCGGAATACGTTTTACGGGCTCGGCGTAAAGTTATCCTCTTCCTCGGTGAGAGATGGGGAGGGGGTCTTAAAGGACGCAACCTAACTGGATTAATACGGACGACTTTTGCAAATGATCCGAAACGGCGTACGTAATGTATTAATAAATATACGCGTATATGGGCCTATTAGCTTTTAGTGATGATAAAGAACCGACCTTTTCTCTTTCGTCGACCGTATACGAACGTAACGTACCCGTCTCGATGTAGCAATGATGGTTGCTCGGTAGACGAGTTATTCATCAACGCGTTTTAACGACGCGCGAAATTTTCTCGGTCACACAAAGCCGCATAACTTTGCGAAACAATGCGTTTAAAAACATCAAACGTCCGGTTGAATGTAATAACAATAGTAATAATAGTAATAACAGTAGTAGTAAAAGTAGTGACAGTAGTAATAATACTATATATAATACTGGGATTACAGCGCGACCCGTGGACAATTCTCTTCGGGGTTTTCAAAAATGTTTTTATAAAAGGGCGCTAAATTTAAAAATAACCGAAATTATTTTGATTTATTGTATAAAATAAATACTTTTGTGTACACTTATCGTGTTTTATCTACTTAGTAAATTATATTTTAATAAACTGTAAAAAAAAAATATTTTCGTTATTATTTTAAAGAAATAATTAATAACATTTTTAATTGCCGCACATTTGGGAAACAATGGAATGTCAAACCATGTCCACGGGTCGCGCTGTAATCGAATATCTAGTGCTGTGAAATGGACTATGGTAGTAGTAGTAGTAGTAGTAGTGAGTATTAGTAATATTAGTAGTAGTAGTCGAATTCTCGAGACCAAGTATTCTACAAAGCAATTTGTTTACAACCTCCGGCGTCCTATTTTCATCCATAACGTTTCACGCGGTTATGTTATACGCATAAGCCGGGCGCAAACAGTAGAGGTATACTATTTGGTCAATGCTAAGCACGGGTTTGCGCGTAGCGAACTCTGATGAAAATCGAGTGGAAACGTGTCGAAATGCTTTTTTTTCGCGCGTGTCTCGCGTAACGCTTAGTTTACCATCTTTGTGCTGTCGCGATTTTCGTTCGTCTAATTATTTACTTTATATACTTTTCGAAAAAAACAAAAAAAAAAAAAACGGCGACTGCCTGTCTACCTATCTCCCAACGGGTGTACAATACAGAAAACGGCAGTGGGCCCGAATTAAAACGTAAACGGGAAATAAGAACGGTAGATCTCGTTAGGATATTTGTCGCGTTCGTTGTCGTAGTGTATGCCGCCGATGCCGAAATGGCGGAGTAAATATAAAGGAGAAGAAGAAGAAGAACGACAACAACGACGTCTCGGCTGTTAATCACGTAGCTGCTCCGGCACAGTATAACTGATCCCGTGCCCGCCCGACGACCGTCGCCCTCCGCCGATAGCCATAATTCTTCGGGACCCAATTAACTAATTACACGGAAGTTTCTCATTACGCGGACGAAAAGTTTCGACCAATGACAACGTAGACTGTCACGTGGTAGACGAACCGACTGTGGGATGGGCACGAGGGACGGAGTGGTAAACGGGACGGAGAAGGGGTCCAAAAAAGCCGTGTGCTCCTCGTCCCCGTCGCGGACCATACGCGAACGATTACGGCCACCGGGGTCGGACGAACCTGCGCGGAGAAGTTATGTGGCAGAAAACCAACCGTCGCGGTCACGGCCGATGCAACGTAATCGTACCCGCTATGGGTGGGTGGGCAATTCGAGCGGTGTACCTGTGTGTCGTGCACCGTGCGACTCCCTTGTAAACTTAATGGAATTGGTAAACCGCCCCCGCCGACACTTTCTCGCACCGTCCCGCGGTGGCACGTGATCCCGAGGGACCCGTGCGACTGTTTGGAGACGTTTAACATTCCGAAACGTGCGGAGCACGCCGTCGCTGTATAATCATCATAATGGATGGTTTTGCGGGACATCTATAACGACCTTCGGTGCTGTGGCGGCGGGATACCTGTGATTTTTCATTACGCCGTTGTCGTTTCGCTGGCGTAAATCGCCGAAACCTCGGCGTTTTATCGGAATTTCGACAGGATTGGACGTTCCGACGATGTTCGAAGGGTTCGTTCAAGTACGCGGCGCGTCGTTTGTCCGGATTCAATTTTACGGCACGTGCCGCGGGATGTTTATTTGTTTTCTAACGCGTTCGCGCAGTCCCCTAACCCGCCTACATTTTTGGGTTCTTTTTTTCTACCGCACGCGACCGCGTACGCTCTGTAAAACTATCTCCGAACCCGGCCGAGCCGAATGTCACAAACGGTAATATATCATTATTGTTATTACGTTCGAATTCAAAATACGGTTTTGTCGTTTATTGAGCGGTACAAGAAAAAACCAATTAAACTTACGTTTTATGAACCAATTAAAAAAAAAACGATAAATTACGAGAGCTATGCAAAACCGGGCGAACAGATCACGGGAATTACGTTTTATGTAATGTGTAACAAAAGACGGGAAGAATAGATAAAAAGATATGAAAATATTCACTTTAATAATGTATTTCAGTTTAATAACGTGAAAGAAAAACAAAAACGCTGTACCAGTGGGTACCAGGTTTTTGTTTTAATTTTTATAAAATGTTTCTTTTTATTACCTTCATTTCATTATACATTTTTAAGTGAAGTATAAAATCAATAAAGCAAACCACGGTAAACGTCACACGTAATTTCGTAGAACGCATTCATCTAACGTTCAGATTCAAAAAGTACACACGTTCTCGTTAATGTCACCGGTGCACATTGGTAAGATTCGAACGAAATCATTAAGATTGAAAAATTTTAGTCGTATTACGTTTTATCTTCGCAGTTTTCGAAAAGATCGATTATATTTCTGTGCGTGCCGTTATTCCGATACATTTTTCATTCAATAAAAAATAGGGGTTCTTAGATTTCTGCTATGCTTACGACCTTATGTATTTCACTAAGCATACACATTCTGAGTACCTTAACATTAATAATTATTGTCCGGCTCCGTTTTTATTTTTTTTATCGTATATTATATATATATATATATATTTTACGTAGCTAAGTTATTTGTAGATGTACGTTTTACCTTCACTAAGATATTATATATACTATATATATAAGATATATTCACGTGAAAAATAAAAATATACAATATTTTTTACGCTCCATTTCACCCAAGAGATAATTGTATTAACGAGTGGTAATTTTTTTTGTATAATACGGCTATGTTTAATATCCACTTATAGTTAAAAAGGTATTTCGTACCTTATAATTGAGGTCGTTCGGTAAACATTTAATTTATTATAAAACAATTGCGTTCGTTTCGTATATCCAAATAATACTGAATCGTAATAATTTATTAGGTACAAAATCGTCAGTAAGCCGCGTTTAAAACAAAATATATTGCATATTTTCTTCGTGACGAGTAATATATAAAATATTGATTCGACCGAATGCACGCATTGACATCATCTTTATCAACTTACGGTTTTTTTTCGATAGAAAAACTACACGGACCTGAATCCGGTCTCGTAACTAATATCCACTCAAATGTCGGACGCAGAGCGTATCGATGTGCAAACGTACATTTGCTTCTATAAGTCTTACGCGCCGTATTTGTTGAGACATAATATTTTTTGTTAAGTAAGATCATTGTCCGTTATACGTTTTATTCGCGTTTCGCGTTCTCGCAAAGCATTATCTACTTTTAGGTCGAAACTTCACAAATAAAGTGTCGGTTGTACTATTTTGAAACACTACAAGTCTTAAACATGTCGGATTGTATAATGCTAACCCACAGTCTTAGTACCGTTCGTGTATAAAATAACGACCTCATCGCTTCAATCGCTAATGTATGTAATATATATATATATATATATAATATGTGTTATAAATGTTTCACCTCTAGATAAAGTTTTAACATAAACATAATAAGAATTTTAATGTTTAAAAAAGTTTTAATTACACCGACGGAAGTTTTACAGGTGTTTTGGTCATAAAAATAAAAGGGAAACTTGGTTTTCTTGTTAATTTTTTAAACCGGTGATCTATATAATTAACAAATATTTCTCACGCGGCGTAAAATTTAAATTCCCATTTCCCTCTCCGATTCCATTTCCATGTCTAAAATTGGAAAGATGTCCAACTACCCGTCTTGTGTTAAATTCCGAGCACGTGATCATCGCTACACTACGAGTAAATAGAGTAACCAATTTTATATATATATATACTTGTATCTATTACCGTGTAAACGGTAATAACACGCATGTGATACAAAAAAGTATATACTTATATAAATAATAGCAGGAAAAAGCATCAAGAGCTTTGTTAAAACATAATCCCATACTCATTTGTATGTGTAGTGATATACGTATATATATTTGTGTGTGTGTGTGTATGTGTATGTACTCTATACGTATACGAGACATCTTGTACGACAATAACAGCCATGTTATTAGTGGTGATATTTCGTAATTGGATTCTACCTGGGGACATGGTTTCCAAAGAACATTGTCATCAGTCTTAAGTAAAACGAAAAACGACGTATATTGTACATTGAAAGTGATGTTGCTTCCGAAGTCGCATTAAAAATTAGCTGGTAGGTATATATAATAAGTATAATGTACACGTCACCATGTCGATGCTTGTATATATATATATATATATATATATACATTATTACGTACACAACCTCTAACAATTATGAATTATACGACGGCATTTATATAATTATTCATTTAGTTACTGTCCCGTTTATTTTATACGTGATAACATTATACTTTCGAAAAAAATCTTTGGTTCTTTGTTGAATTTGAAAAATTGTTCAATTTCGACGGTAACGGTAGGTCTGTGTAAAATTGCCATCGATTTATTATTCGACGTTCGTGCATCGATCATAATAACGGTATAACTTATCGGCATAAAATACGTTTGGTTTATTCGAAGAATATATCGAATACCAATGTTTATTTTCCCTCGTGAATAGCGGCATAAAAAAATATTAAAATGATAACGACCAATACGCGACACTTGGTACTTCAAATTGATCGTATTTGACTCAAGTCTAAATCACCGATAGTATTGTAAAATCATATTCGTTTCTCTGAACATAAATTTAAATACGTATTTCTTTTTTATACTGTCGCTATAATACGTGGCGCTTTTATATATAATTTATTTGCACGTGAATGTTTCGTATTTTAAAATTGTACACTGCCGAAGTCTATATTAAATAATAAATGTAAATAACACACGTGGTTTGAAGAATTTTATAAAATTTCCGAATTCGATTAGACGATAATAATTTTGAAGAGACGTTCTTAATTCGATATTTAAGAAATTGCATTCGCAACGTAAAAACACGATAACGTCCGCGCTTATCGAATACATTCGTACCTAAACAACAAAATGCTTAAATCAGATACATATTTATATCTATTCTAAACTCTATATTGAAGAGTATAATATTATACGTATTATGTACGAGTATTAAATTAATATAAATGAAAAAAGTGAAAAGAATACCCAGCTTTTATTAAGGTCGTTAAAGTTTGTTCAGATGTATACACTTATAACTTATTATATATATACTATGGTATCTGCCGACTTTAAAGCTCGCTAATGTTATTAACATAATTCAGAATAACGGTAAGAGATATTATTATTAAGAAATATAATATTATTTAGAATTTTTTTTTTCGAAAGTTTACCGAATACCTTATGGGTTACGGTATATGTTTTTTCTAGTTCCTTTTTCTAAATTAAAGATATAAACGTTGAAAATTATTAAATTTTTTTGTTCGTTTTATTTACTGAACATTAAGCGGGTCCTGGTACTTCGAAAAAACTCAATGGGCATTTGAAAAAATAATGAAAAACAAAACATAATATACGTTATATTTTTTTATTTTTAAAACGATATTGTGTTTATATAAATAATCGGCCAATTCAAAGTTCATGAACAATTACTAAGACGTTAATTGTTATAAAAATAAAGGTCGGTAGAAGTTCACGACTTACAACGTTCTGAATGTATGTAATATTATAGCGTGGCAATAGTCTGTAACTATTAATTAGGATCCAATTAAAGTCACACGTACAACAACACAAATACGTCGTCAAAACTGGTGATGCGTAATTATAGATTTTAATAGATAATAATATTTTGATAATCGTAATACTAAAAAACCAAATGTAGTGAATTCCAGACTATCGAACAAACGCGTACATTTTCGGAATAAAATCATAAATCTCACGTGAACACCGAATTAAGTCTTATTCGTGGTCGCGCGATATAATAATTATAATATACGGTGCACGCCGAGTGCGACGTCAGCGGTGAGGGGTCCGAAATTGTATGGCAAGGGGTGATGGACATGAAACATGAGTAAATAATAAGCGCGTGGCGGGTAAACGCGATGAGGAAGGGGGGAACACGTAGGGTACTTTGTGTACCAAGGTAAGACGTCTACTAAGGGGTAACAAGGATAAATGAGATAATAAACGCCAGCCCGCATGCGTCTCGCGTGCGCGAGTGGGAGGACATCGCTGCCACCGTATCTACACGAGGTATGTGCGGGAGGACGATACTAATTTCGGATAAAATAGCTAAGAAGGAGTGAATGAGAGATAGTGAGCGGGAGAGAAAGAGAAAGATAATTACGATGGTTCGGACGTTTTGAAAGATGAGCAAAGTTGTACGGAGAAAAGGTGATGCAAAAAGTCTTAAGACCGACGCGCGTTATACGAGTATTGTAATTAGCAATAACCGTACACGGTTAAGCGCCGTAGTATACGTAAAAAATTAACAACATTCGCAAATTAACCTGTAATCCGAAAAACAAAATTACGTACGCGTTTGAAAATAACATAGACCGCTGGAATAATAATAGAAACGAGCCATGAGCGTCGTTATTACGTGTGTTGATATTGTGGAAACGTATCGAAATGTGTCTCGAACGACAGGTGTTTTCTACATCTATATCGAGAACGATATATATATTAATGCTTTTATTTCGTTTTATAGTATCTACGTGACGTTATGTTTGCTAAAACCAAAACACTTTTTTGAATCTGGTGGAAAAAAAAAAATGTAAATATATACAGCAATAATATCGTTTAATCTGAGACACGGCACGGTACGTTAACTAACGTTAACGTTAGCATCGTGCCGATATGAATTTTACCTATTCGAACCGAAATTCGGTAAAAGAATTCTATTTAAGGTCTTTCAATATTATTTCGATCGTCGAATTTTGTTTTCGTATAGATTTTCTCACGAGACAGTCGCGGTTAAAGAATCCCGTTCGATTTCAGTAGCCACGGAAACGACGATGACGATGACGATGACGACGACGGCGACGCGTGTTTAGCTATCATAGCGAAAACTTCGTCTCCCCCGATCGTGTATCCTATACCGTCTCTAGCTCGGCGTCGGCACGCGCACGATACACGCCACATTTCCCCGTTGGAAGTACCCACCCCATGGGTGAATTGAAAAGGAAGAGTAGGAGGTGGGGGAATGGAGATAGAGACCACTACGTTGGAAGGAAAATCGCCTCGGGACGCGAATTACCAGCTGTATCTGGCAACAAAATATAAACGCGCACAAATATTGTTTTAACGGCGGTGGGGGAAGGAGGGGTTAATTTAAAATGGATCTATGTGTGCGCGCGCGCGCGTGTGTGTGTGTGTGTGTGTGTGTGTGTATGTATGTGTGTGTATGTATGTGTGTGTATCGTCGACGACGGTGGAAAAACAGCCCGTGGCCGATCGCGTAACGAATTCTTTTGTGGCGACACACGAACTATAGGAAGGGTGGCGACGACGAGTGGTGTACCTATATTATGTATTAGCCAACCGACGACGGTGGTATACCGTGTCCTTTGATGTCATTTTTCGACAAAAATATATACACATACACACGCGGGCGCATATTCGTATATTTAAAAAGAAAAAAAAATTAATAAATAAAATAATAACAGTAGCGGTGAACCACCCGTCGGTCGCCGCGTTTTTTTTTTTTTTTTTTTTTGTGTTTTTTTTTTTTGT
>JAIPRN010002016.1:0-35837 GCA_025469175.1 Geopemphigus sp. TES_GeoC_2020 | reverse complement strand
CGAAGGAAGTCGCCGAACGGCAGAGGCAGGCACTTGGCGTGACAGCTCCGTCGCGCCGTCGTGGTCGCAGGAAGAGGTAGCGGCTAGCACGCTATATAGGGGAAGAAAGATTATTTTCGTATTCTTTTTTAATTTTTAATTCGCGCGTATGATGTAAATGGTTGCCCCGTGACAGGGTATTGTTCGGTCACCACGCACCATTCACGTGATAGTTTTTAAGAAGTGGTAGTTCTTAAGGATTATTGTGAATTAGATTCGATGTACGAGAGGCGAGGTAAAACAACGTGGGCATAGCTCGCGTCCTTACTCTTAAGGATGATCGTTTTGTAAAAACTTTGTACGCATTTTTTTTTCAATAAACGATGGCGACTCACTGGTCCGAAGTACTGCTTTCAGGCATTCCGGGCCAGCGAGTGTATTTGCCGATAACGTGATAAAAAAAAGGGCGTTCACGTAATGGTTTATCTAAAAAAATACGATTTTGCGGGTTATTATTACAATTGATATTCGCGTAACTTATCGAACCTATTAAAAATAAAAGCGCCAAGTTTTTATTGAATTATCCTTATTTGCAATCAACTATAATTACATATGTACACCTATACCTATGATCCGTAAATTACAGATATTGCAAATACTGCGTTATCTTCAATAGACCTATGATCCGAAATTGTCGGATCAAACTAAATACGAAATGCGCGAACACAACACCTACGTTAGGTCCGTTTTAATTTAACGTTCTAATTTAAACCCACGTACTTTCGACGAATTTGAATCGTTCGTCGCAGTGGCGAATTTTATTTCACGATTATTTAAACGTCGTGTCGGAAAATGTTATCGGGATAAGACGACTATTTTAATATATATATATATATAACGTACATATGATTTTATCGGTTGAAATAACGTTCGAAATTAATTTTTATAAATAATTGAATCGAAAGTGACGTTTACTAATTGAAACCGTATTTGTTATTATAGTACCGAACGTAAGTAGCCTAGATTAGTGTTACACACGATAAACAAATTATTCGCCCCCTGTGGGATCTGACGGAAATATCGAGTGATTAGAGAATGAAATTGATAAGCGAAAACCGCGAACGGCGTTTCCAAATAACGTAAGTTTATAATATTATACTAACGAACTCGACCGAACCGATGCACTTTAAACGGAGAAAATGAACTCTCGAACGAAACGAGTTTATCAAGAGAATATGAACTTTTCGCGAATTCCTATTTGATTTATCGATTCGATCTATATCCAATATATACGTGCCCGTGTATATACGCGGAATAAAACGATCACCTTTGTACGTAATATAGCCGCGGCTTTTGATAATAATTCCCGTATACGATAATCATATGGCCGAGTTTGGTCGCGGCGACCTCCTTTACGTATAGATTTTTCGTTGTTTTTAAATCGCTCTTTATTTGCCTATGTTCGCTCCTGTTCCCGCAAAAACGACGTATTCCCAACACCTATTACTTATTCCCGCGACTTTGTTTTTTTTTTTAAACGCATATTTCATATCCGCGCGTGCTCAGAATGTATACCTACACTATAGTAGTATAATCTAGGTTTTTATACGTTTATATATATATATTGTATATTTTTCGTGCAACTTGTCGTGTTCACGATTTCACATTTTCACGTACTATACAATATTATCGCGCGCACTCGAAAACAAAGTGTAAACAGCCGACACATTCGGTATAATATATATATATATATATCGCGTTATTGTAAACCCGCCGAAGTTTTACATTATGCGCTAACATTTTTTCCCGTTCTCGTCTTTTTCTTCAAAAAAATTTGCTATATATTTGAATTATACACTTTAGCCCGGAGAAACTATATATAATTTTGGGGGGTTTTTTTTTTTTTGAACACGCACGATTGTCTGCACGCCTGCAGTTCTAAATATATCGTATTGTAGTCTCGTAAAGAACACTTTTGAATAGTATTCAGAATGTGTATAGGGAAAAAACGTGTTTAGAATACATTTTCGTGTACTTTCCCGAACATATATTTAGAATATTTATTCGGAATACTTCCACGTTTTTCGACGAGCAACGCCGAAAATGTATTTACTTTTTATTTTTACGCGATTTGACTATCGATTTCCAAACTAGAGAGTATAGTAACGGTAAACGATTGACTTAAATTAAAACAAAATCGAAATTATATTCGACGATCGGAATATTTATCGTACCGTCGTTTTCGGCGTCGATCGGCATAATACAAACCGAACGAAACGCTAGTTTGAAAATGTTATTGCGAAAAAAAAATTTTCGAAAAAATCCGATAATTCCTAGATTTGTTTTTTTTTGTCCTCCTAAAAAAAAAAATTTTCGAAAATGTTGTAATTCAGCACCCACACAAGCGTACATTTTGAATAGAGAAAATGGTGAACGTTTAGCGTGTGTTGGATACTATACATTGTAGTCAAGTGCGCGACATGAAAAATATTCGTGAAATGTATTCTATCCGCCGACGAATTTTCTTCCGACCGCGCGATGTAGGCGTGTAAATTAATATACGTTTACGAATTAAAAATTATCGTGTCTACGTTGTACGGAGTTTAAATTGGTTCGAATTTAGTTGGCAGGGCTTCGCGGAACGAAATGTTTTTCGTCCGACTACGCAATATTGTTACGGCTGTGAGCGAAACGCGCTACCGGTAATTCCACGTTAGCCGGCGCTCAATTGGGCGGATGTGTTTGAAATGTGGCCACGAATATCGTCACGTTAAATAATAATAAACGGTGCCGCGCGGTTGAGCTCAATTGACACCCTTCTGTACTTGCGCCGTAAAAATACGCCGCCGTCGAGAAACGTCTCCTCGTTGAAAACGTTCGTTGCCGAAATAACAACGGTCACAGCCGAAAGCAAACGTGTCGCGTCATCAACGTTTCCGGCGGAAATAATATGTACAGGACGGGTGCCGTAGATTTCGTTCAAAATTATTCGCATTTGGACCCGCCGGAGCTGGGCATAACGCGTTTGGAAATATTCGGTTGGCTGAATTCAAACGGGTTTAGGCTACGACAAAGCGTTTTCGTACGTAATTAGTGAACGGATTTCGAAACGTCCGGCCAGACGCGATTGTTTAGACCGTTTCGTCGGCAATTCACTCGCGTCTTCACGCGCCCTCAACCGCCGCGTATTATGCGACGCGAACACCGCGCACGGCGTGTCAACAATGTGATGTAACGTTTACGAATCGTATTTGCCGTGTGCCCCCCAACTACGACGACCATTTCAAAACCATACGTTACGCGATTCGTATTCGTTATAATTGTAATTACGACCGGCCGTGCGCGAAATATATTAACGCGTATGTGTCCCGTATGTTACAGCGCGTACGCTATAAATATAGCCGGAGCGTCTAGATGTCCGAGCTCGGCGCCAATATTACGTCGTCCGTGCAAAATGGCTCGGTTTTGAGTAAAAACAATATTATTCGATTACTTATCTATAGTCGTCGGGTGGGGAGCAACCCGAATTCGAACCTTTTCAATTATTTCCCATTCTATTTATAGCTAAAGAATTAACGTGGTAGCCGTTTTAAAATTCCGTTCGGAATATCGGTTTTCAGGAATTATGGTTTCCGATTTCAATGTCGTCCCCCTCCGCGTATATTACAAGATCCGATCAATAACGATAGTAATATAATATTTTATTATTTTCTAATAACAGCGGTTTATTTTTAGCGCTACATTAGTCAACGGAAACGTTGACAATAACACACTCGGCGATATCATTACCGTTGTCCGACGACGGGCACGTGGTAACGGAAAGCGTTTTCGTTTATTTATTATATACGCGAAAATGTGAATCGAAATCGCGCGGATATCCGTCGAGGGTACAAGTCGACGACTATTTCTCGTAATTATTCGTCGTACGTAAATGATTAAAATTATGTCAAACTTGGGCGCGCCGAAAACCGTTTTTTATTTATCGTTTTGTGGAACGTCGAACGACTGCAGCGACTAACGTCCCCCTGGTTAGGCACCGTACACAACATCGAAATATCGTCGCAACAATGATTCTTCGGTTTGGACACGAGTGTTTCTGTTGCACGTAGTCCGATAAAAAAAACCGGAAACATTTATTAAAAATGATTGGCCACAAACTTTATATATAATAGTAATGTACGATACGATCTTAGCAGATTTCGCGCTCCTCTGACTCGCTTGTATATGTATATAAAAAAAACTTCCGTCAACACGTCGTTTATTGCGGTGTAGCCGCGTGGGTACGAAAAACAAGCGAAAATGTTTGGATTTACGTATTATTTTATTTCGGCGCCATTGGATTTCACGCTCGACAATACTGTCACGATTTGTGTACGAGAAACTTAATTCGCCGTCGCGGGGGTGCCATTGACGTGTACTTACGTAGAGAGACGACGAATTCCGAATTGGCGCGCTTAGCCAATATTTTTCTTCCTTTATATAATATATACGTATATATAATTTGTTCGCCGAACTCCGGCGGACGGGGAGGTGAAAGAAAAACAGGCAACGGTTCGCGTTTAAAATTTCTTTTTAAACGTAAGTTCGTATTATACATATATAAGTACTCGGTCTCTCGAGACTTTGAAAATTCAAATCGCGACGTTCACAAAGAAATCCGTAATGTAAAATATATTACGTGTTGTACACAGATGACAGGTGTTACGATCGGGGGGGGGGGAGGGATTCGGGTTAAATCACTCTCTTTTTAAACATTAAAGGAGCAAAACGTAAAAACCGTTTGAACGCTTTTAATATCTTCGAATACGTCGAAATATATGTTTTTTCTCCCTTCGATAGAAAATACAACGCGAAAAATGCGAGAATATTAAAACTAAAGTTTTATGTTCGAGTTCGTCGTTTTATATATACCGTGTCGGTATGTTATCTAGAATATTCGTTAAAATCGTAAGAAAACAAATTCGAACGCAAAGGCCTCTCAAACAATATTAATGACGACCTAACCTATTGGTCGACGCGACGTTGTCGTTTTTTTTAATACGCTTTTAAAGTAAAAACAATGTTAAGAATTGAGCGTATTTTTCAAAAAAATTACGAGAAATCGCAAGACGCGCAGATTCTACTTTGAACTTTTTTTTTAATTTCCCGCTGGTATTGGAAAAAATGACGAAAACCGTAAAACACAAACAAACAAAATGGCTAAGGTCGGCGAGTATTTTTACATTCGCGTTCGTTCGGAATCGATTTTCGCTAATACATAGTTGACAATCTGGTGACTAGGTACACGTTCGGAAAAACATCGGCGATTTTTCTCGTGGGAAGTTTAATTTAGTTTTCAAATCGAATATAACGATCGAAGTAATTTTTAATTCTAAAATTTCCACCGATAAAAAAATAAATAAAAATTACGTTTCGTTACGATTGAATAACAAATAGAAACGTAATAATTAACGCGTTTTAAACTGCTCGCGTATATTACCATAGGCGTAATAGTCTTCTGGGGATAGCTCGCGTTGCTCGTCTACTCTTAAGGATGATCGTTTTGTTATAAAACTTTTTTTTTTCAATAAACGATGGCCACTCACTGGTCCGAAGTACTGCCTTCAGGCATTCCGGGCCAGTGAGTGTATTGCCGATACCGTATAAAAAAAGGCGTAATAGTCTAACGTTTATTTTGGGGGGAAAGGGTGCTACAATTGCGCGGAAACCTATACATCCGGCAACGTCCGTTGCCGCCGTAATTATAAGTTTTACAGCTCGTGCGCAAAACTCGTCTACAGGAATTACGTTTTTTTATTCCTATTCAGTCGCAGTATACGTCTAGAGGAACCCACCGATTTCACAATAACGTATATGATCTAATATTGTAACGTCTGTGAGAACACGTTTTACTGGTAGAACGAGCGTTATCCATAAATAAGTAGATTGTCTTAAGCGTACCTACCTATTCTCGTTTAAATTAGCCGTTATTTGGACGAAACCGTCATTTGTTTCTAACGAAATTATAAACGTTAAGTACGCTAAATATAGTAATCAAAATTATAAAATTAATCAACTTTTGACTATTTAAAGAATATTGTTCCCTAAGTGTTTTACCTAATCGTTAACTTTGCCGATCCTATTGGATTAATCTCTGGCAGGATCGATCGTTTCGGTGGAGAAATCGAATTTCGAACAATATCGTCCGTCGAACAATAACGAACGTTATCACGCACGCGTCCGCTCTTATCATCGGGGCCACGATTACCGTACGTAAACGCGCATCGACGGCGGCGAATGAAATCGCCCGTCGTGCACGCGCGTATCTTTCCGAGTCACCCGGCGTCCTTGGCCGTTCGAACGGCAACGGCTGCCGCCGATCCGATGTCTCGCACTTCAGTCTTCAATTGTTCACCGTGAGTATTCGCGTGTTCCCTTCCCTACAATTTGGGAGACGTTATTCGATCCTTCTGTTGTATTCTGTCCGTCGTAATACGTCGTTCGTCCAACCCGTCGACTTCAACATGCGTCTAAACGCCGTCGTCCCGAACTTCTCGGCCATTTCCACCAAAGGGCCCATTGACTTCTACCAATGGATCGGCGAATCGTATGTCGCGTGTCGATAAAAATCGATCCAACTTCCGTTAACGTTTGACGGTTTTTTTTGTTGTTTACAGATGGTGCGTACTATTCTCGCACCCTTCTGACTTCACTCCAGTCTGCACTACCGAGTTGGGCAAAATGGCCGTCCTGGTTGACGAGTTCAAAAAACGCGACGTTAAACTGTTGGGTTTGTCCTGTGACAAACTGGAAAGCCACGTAGACTGGATCAACGTAATGGATTTATCTAATATGTATACCGTTGTTGGTATTTTATTTTTCAACGATTCGCTGTCTGTGACTTTCAGGATATCAAATCGTATTGTCTGGACATTAAGGGTGAATTTCCATATCCCATCATCAGTGACAGCACTCGAGAGTTGGCTGTACAACTAGACATGATCTCTGAAGAAGACAAGGAGAACCCTGAGCTGGCTTTGACCATTCGATCCCTTTACATAATTGGACCCGATAAAAAAGTGAAACTCATGATGATTTATCCAACCAGCACTGGCCGAAATATACAGTAAGTCACTATGTATTTAAATATTAAATACTACCGCTAGAACAATTATAATTATAACTGTCCATAAATAAATAATTATTTTTAAATATATTGAAAGTAATTACCCGATTATTTATCGAATATAAACATACCGGTTGTTGGTATAGTGTAGGTTTAGTATGATGTAGTGACTAAAATATTTTAATACAAATTAATTTTTTAAAAAAGTAATAAACCGACGAAATATAATATTACGAAATGTATTAAGTTGTTTGTTTTTATATAATAAATAAATAATTAATTTTGTATATCTTTTTTTACAAAATTATTGTTAAAAAAACGTATTTAGTCATCCGGATTTACTTAGTGCTTATGTTAGATCAATATAATTATATTATGTGTAATTTAATCTTTGATTTTTATTGTACGACATGTTTATAGAATCAAATACGTCACTCATTGTTTAGAATTTTATTGAAATAAAAGTTTTTTAAAAAAATAGCGCAAGAAAACTTAATCTTACGTTTATTTTAATCTATATGTATTCGTAAATACCGATAATTATTACATTAGCAAAAAACAAAATAATAAGTAAATTACACAATGCGTTTTATTCAATGCTTATTTGTAAACAACATTGAATGTGTCTAGTGATGTAATTATTAGGAATGAGGAAATATAGGTTGTTAATAAAAATTAATTAAAAACAGGTAATATGTTGTCTGTGTGAAAAACAGACTTCGTAGATTGACACTTGTTATCTTCAGAGTTTGGCCTTAAGTTTTATTTGTAAAGAGAGCAGACAGATGTTTAATAAACACACACATGTATGTACAAAAATATTACTTCTTTATAAATAAACATTTAAAAATTGTAAATAATCTATAATAAAGTAGTGTTTTGTTTAATTTTAATTTTATTACTGTAAAAATATTTTTTCTAAGTATTACAATTTATGAAAATATACGTAATTTGTTTATTAAATAATTTTCAAAGTTTAAACTTTGACGCATAATACTTAAATTTGTACTTATACGTGTATTTTTGTATAGGGAGATTCTGCGTTGCATTGATTCTCTTCAACTGTGTAACAGAAAAAATACTGTGGCCACGCCTGCGAATTGGGTGGTGAGTAAATTTTGGATTTTGTCAAAATTAATTTTATTATTTTCAATATAATTGAAATTAACGAGCTTATGTTTATTTCAGCCTGGAGAAAAAGTTATGATTCTGCCAACTGTAAAAGACGAAGACCTTGACAAACTTTTCCCCAATGGTTATGAAAAACGTTCAATGCCATCTTCAGTTGATTACTTAAGAACAACTACCGATTATTAAACTAAATTGTTGTTTGAACTAATCAAAAGAATTTATCTAAATTAAGGATTTTTAAAAATGTCGTTTCACTAATTTGTTTAATTTGTGTAATATGCCAATAATAGTTGTTTAAACAAGTGTAATAATTGTTTATAATATGATTAATACATTTTGCGCACATTATTATTTTTTTAAATTATTTAATGTTTTTTATGTTATATCGAATGATGAAACTAAAATTGAACTCGCGGTAAACCAATGTAATGACAATAAAAAGGTAAAAATATCTTATAAATGATATGGTATGTAATAAATAAACGTTAAATTTATAATTGTTAAATAGTTATAACGTGAATTTAACGCGAAGATTTTTTATGAACAATTTTGAATTCAAATTTATTATTAAAAACAACGGAGTTATCGTTTTTAATTTAAATGTATAACGAGTGATGAGAGACGAAGTCTTATGTAATACAAACATGGTCAGCCCCAAATAGTTGCGAGTGTGAGGTAAAAAAAAATTTCAAATTCTACAATAGGTACCTTTGTTTTTGTTTTTATTTTGATCGATAATATGTGACAATAATATAATTTAATAATATTTTCATTTCGATCGATTGTAAGGATTTAACGTTCAATTTGTAAAATTTAATAAAAACCCAATTATTGCGTTAGAGGTGTATAATTAAATTATATTAAAGTTTGACGAATACTTTATTTTACTATATTTTGTCTCGCATTGATATCGTCATAATTATTAAAATATTTGTTAACTCATTTTTGTGTGCATAAATTTTTTCTAAACATTTTGAAGTTAGTAAATTATTATAATTTAGAAATATTTTCTACTATAGTATTAGTATGAAAATGTAATTCTTAAGATGTTCGTCCATTGAATTTTATATCAATTAAATTTGGTTTCAAAGTGGTATTTAATATACAATTTAAGTGAGCTATAGTGTCTTTCAACGTAATTTCACTAACGATTAGCTGTCCATTTAAATGTTCAACAACATCGTACATTACACCACAATGTTTAATGATATAATTTGAATTTTATAGCTTAATTTAGATTTTTAAATTGATAACTACAAATTGAGAATGTTTGAAACGTTTACTCAAATCATTATTGTTTTTTAATGTTACGATTAAAGATTTTCAGATGTTACTGTTATATTGTTTTTTCGACATAACATTATTAAGTCAATGTTTTTTAACTAATTATGATTTTAATTGCTCATAATTTATATGGAATAAAATAATTTAGTTAAATAAAAAATTTAGTCGATTAAACAATGCAACTAAAATAGTGAGAAGTTATTCAGTTAGAAGTAACTGTTACAACAACAAAAATACTTAAATAATAATTCGGTTTATTAAAAATAAATTTTTGTTGAATAAGTATTATGTATAAAATTAGGGCTGTAATATTGTTTGAAATTTTGATAGTATGACATATCATTGTATTCGAAAAATGATTTTGAGCAACTAATAAATAGATTATTATATTTGGTAATAAACTCGAATAATTTTATTTAAAATCTTCGATGAAGTTAACGTATTAACCGTAAATAAATTTCTGAACACTGACATATTTATCGTTTAATGAGTTTTTATAGATTATAGGAAATTTATTTAGAAAAATATTTATCTTTAATCTTGTATTTACTTTTCATATTTTAAATGGGATAATTGTCCAATTCCTGTGGTCGTACTCAGACTTGAATTTCAGGTGGAGGGGTTAATTTTTAAATAAATAAATCGTTTGACTCTAACGAAAGAAGACACATTATAAACTTTAATAAATTATTCATTTCTAACAAACACGTTATATTATAACGTATATTGAAATTTAAAAATATTTTAGTTTTTCGTTATTATTGACTAAAAATATACGTCTCGTAAGAAATTAATTTTTCCTAAAGATTTTCAGGGAGGGGGGAGTTATTCTGTTAGTACACCACTGCCTGTGAGTATACTATTGAAATAAATAACCAGTAAATATATCGAGCCTTTTGGAACTTCATTTTGGAAATCATGGAAAAAAAGCGAAATTCGATTGGTTAAAAATCATATACGACAATTTTACCGGTCTTCTTATATTTTTACCGCGCGTTACGATTTATTAATTATATAACGAATTATAAATATAAATTATTAATTACTAATTATATAACGAAATCGTTTCATTTACGGCGATTGACTTTTATCAATTATTCGTTTTAATCATTTACGTCGAAAAAGTCGACCAAATTCGAGTTAAATATAGTGATTTGAACATTTCCGTATTTTCGGTTTTTTTTTGCGTTTGTACTATAGCCGTGATCGTTGCATTTTCTTTTTTTTTATAATTCTCAAGTTCGGTTTATATTATTTCGACGCGTTAATAACGAATATCGGTTTAAACAGAACTGTCGAATTAACAGACGCGAATTTAAACAAACGAATTTCGTATTAAATTAGGCTTCGATTATAATTATTATCGTCGGAGCGAAACGGATGCCGGAATAACGATAATCACACACGGGCCGTGTCGTCAATGAACAACCGTTTTTTCGAATACCGGCGCGATTCGTGGTGGTCATCGTACGTACCGTCGTTCCCGAATTCGGATTGAAAACAATTCCCCAGCGACCCGTTCCAACCCATATCCGCGGCTTCGGTACCGGTGTGATTGTCTCGTTCGTCGTCCGAATTTCCGCGCACATTTCGTTTCGTGTTGCGCGTTCGTTTTCGAGTAGTTTTTTTTATCGAAATACGACGGGTCAAGGCGAACGGATAACAGCAGATAAACTAAAGTCAACGGAAACGCCGTCGGAATATAATATACGTAGATTATCGAATATATAGTGTTTATCGGTCGTCGAAATGTACACGTGTTGATGATTCGATATTTCACGCGCGAACAATCGCAGATAATTAAACGATCCAACCGGAGTAATTAATACAAATTCGCGCGGTTTATCTGTTTTCACTAGTTTTATGTAATCGCTATTGCGATCGTTCGTCGGTTGCTTTTTACCGACAACGCAATTGGTAAAATCGGTAAAACGTCCGTGGACGGGTAAGCGTTCTTTGAATCGTCTCCGGATGTCCGTTCTTCGAGTACGTTTCGGAATGCGCGCGGCGTTTATCCGACGCGGAAATTGCGACAAATACGTTCGTACGGGACAAACTAGGAAAAACGTAGGGACGAAAGAGCGCGCGTGTTGGAAACATTAAAAGCGGCGGAACCGTACACAAACGGTGTAATTATTATTAGCGAAATCGTCGAGAATTCATTATTCGGGAAGCGATAGAAGCGTCGAAGAACGAAAACAACATCGGGACGTTTTTATTGAAATCGTCGACCGAATAACGGCGTGGTTGGTGGTACGCGATTAATGTTTGTAATCCAAAGCGATTCGACGGTGCATGACGTCGTTGGCTGGGTAAAAAGGAAAGTGTACACGCGTCGAACGGTGGACGTCTCCGAAACGCGTACTTATTCGAAAAAAGACCGAAATCGTTTGCTTTCGCCGTAGGAATCGCCTTCGTTTTTCGTTAATTCGGTAACGTTCGTCCGCCTCAGACACTTCTCTAAAATCTCCGTTTAAATGTCCCGTCCGAACGGCCGATCTCTTACGTTATTTCGCGTCGCATTTTTTCGGGTACGGCGTTCCGTTGTTCGCGAATCGTGCGCGGTGTATCGTATTCGATTTTGTTCTTAGTCGGCGATCGTTTCACGCGTGCGTTGACGTATATTACGAAATACGAGAGACAGAGACCGTTTTACGGGCTTCGTCACGAAACAACCGAACGAACGATTGCCGAGTATTTGCCGTCGTTTATATCCTCGATAGTCAATAAACAAACACGACAGTCGATTGTATCAAAAACGATAACGTATAATATGTACACGGTCGAAGAATTCCTCCGTCACTTTCCATTATGGTCGATCAAAAAAAAAAAACCGATCTATTTATATATACACAAATTAAAGTATAAACGCGTATAGGAATATTACATAATTCGGCTAAACTGTATTTTGCGTGACGGGTGGTTCGACGATCGCAGTCAACGTTCTGTTTTCGGTTTCGTTTAACGGTTTCGGTCGCGGCGTCGGGAATTTCGGTTCCGGTTGATACCGGTGCTGGAGCTGAGCGACGATGTCCGTACTGTTGCACGCGTTGTGATGGTTGTTCGCGGTCTCGTTGTCCGGTTTCGGTTTCCGCTCGAAGTGCGCGGCGATTTCTTTGAGCGTTTTGTTCTCGGTTTCGGGCAGATTGTAGTAGAGGTACACGAGGCTGCCGAAGCCCAGCACGCCGAACCACACGAATGTGTTGTAGAAGCCGACGAATTGTTTGAAATTTAAATAAAACTTGGTCATGAAGAAGCTGAGGAAAAAGTACACCGCCGAACAGATACTGCAACCGAGGTTTTTGCTCCTGAAACGTTGTCAGTCCACTCGTTATAGCGACGGTCACGTTTCATAATTTTATTTCCGTTTCGTGCGCCCGTGTAGAGCTCGACCGGACACTACCCGTTCGTCGATTGTTTACGAACGAAATTGTATTACGCCGTACGGAATTTAAGACTAGGGCGACAAAATGGCGGTGACGGTGGTGGTGGTGGTATTTGTCTAAAATTTAGGGAACAACGAGTGGTGTGTGGGGGGAGGGCGAATTTCAGGGGAAAACGGTCGGGGCCAAAGTAGTCCCGCTGGATTACGTAAACGCCGTTTGGCCGATACCGTTACCGAATAGTTTGGTTAATGTACGCACTTCATTGGGAACACTTCGCCGATGAGGATCCATCCGACCGGCATGACGCCCAGCGACGAGGAGAACGTGGACGCGAAAAACAGCGACAATTTAGCCCAGGACGTGAACGCGGTCGAATGACAAAGCTGCCCGATGATTCCGATGAGCAGATACGACAACGAGCATATGGCTATCGTGGACAAGACTAGGTACCTTTTGCCCAGCCGGTGCACCAACAGGATCGTGAATATGTTTCCGATCACGCTGAACGCCGTGTAAACGGACTGAAAAAAAGCCGTTCGATTTACGTTCGTTACATTTTTTTCCTCACCAAACGTCCGCGACGACAACATTATCGCGCTGTCTTACCGTCGCCCAAGCGGCGTCCACCGGCGCGTTGAACGACGGGATCACGTCCACCAGGTAGGGCGTGTACGGTACACCGGACATGATGTTCGAGAAAAATATATAGGTCAACATGAGCGTTAACGGCCGCCATATTCCCGGTTGTGCACAACTTATCGGCCAGGAGGAGATTGCGAGTTTCGGTTTTTCTGCGGACGACGTACGGATTAATAATCGCCAATTACAACCCTTTGGTCTTTTGTCTATTTAGTTATCGTTTGCCGTGCGCGACGTTTTACTTCGGGCCATTTTCGAAACTAAATAACGATTTATTCCGCGACGCGCGTGTGTAGGTAGACATCGTTCAGGTATAACAAAGTAAAGCCGTAGAAGAATCTGAACATCCGATAAGTCTTAGTAAGACGCGCATCGAAAATGCGTAATAAAAAAACGATAATAACGAACGAACGCAATTGTAAATACCGACAATCGTGGAAACTCGTGGTAATATATGCAACCGTAAAATTGTTTACAGTTAACATACTCTCCGTTAAGATTTTTTCGGAGTCGAAAACTAATTCTCCTGTTTTTACGGTTATTCGAATTTTAGTACATTTTGAAAAGTGTACGTTGAAACGCACACGTCGATACGTATTTATAATACGTGACTAATTATTAAATCCGCGGCGTAGACCAGCAGAGGTGCACAAAGAAGGGCTTGGCAAGGGATAAACAAGTCCCTCCCGAACGTTCATAATTAACGGTTTAATTTGTTTTTCTACTTAAACGCGAAAGAAAACGTTTGTTTTTAGTCCGTTTGCGCCTGTCGGTGACATTTTATTAGTTGGGAAAAAGACGGTCGAGATTTGAACGAATAAACGCTGTTGTGAATACCAATGTTCATTCCAATCTATATACGTCAACGAGTAAGTAAACAACGATACGATTATTACAAAAATATATTAAGATTTCCTCGCCGAGACAAAAATAAATAATTTTCGGTTATTTTATTCCGTTTTTCTGCGTTAGAACGCGTTAGTACAACGTTTCTTTCGCATTTACCGTCGTGATACAATTATTTATATCGTATACGATCGTATAACAATTTCACCTGATTTAGTCGACTGGGTCACATAATGAACCATCTCTTGAAATTCTACGGCGCATTCTTCTTCGCTCGCGTATCCCCGGAGTTTCCTCAAAGTCATTCTTGCTTTATCCGTCTGGCCTTTGGACAATAGCCACATTGGCGAGTCCGGAGTCTGCGAGACGATAAAAGTCAGACGTCACGCGGTTAGCTAATAATTGTCTACTGTTCAACGATTATTATATATATATATATGGAGTGCTGTGATTAACGTTGACGAAGTATTTTTCATAAATACGTCTGGAGGAACAGAGGAGACCTTAATAATAAATCATTGCCGACCAGCCACTTAGGGTCGGAAAATAAATTTATAGTAAGATCATTTTGTATTGTTATTAATTTACAAACAAAGGAAAAAACAGGTTTTCGACGGTATAACGTTTTTAAATGATATATCTATTTTATAAACACGAAGTCCACCATACTAGGACTTAATAGACAATAAAGGACATAATTAGAAGTTACACGTCTTATTTGTTATTCGTTAAAGTTAATTAAAAAAAGTGTATTTTAAGTTTAAAATTACTTTAGAAAATCGAAAAAAATTGTAACTTCGTGAAGTTTATGAAAAAAAAAATTTCAAATCACATTATCAAATATACTACTATTTTTCATGCAGTTTTTGTCGCAATAATAAAATGGCAAGGAAAGTATATACGATAAAGTTCGACAAATTTGGTTATATCACGTGTTAAAGAAAATTTAACTTTTCTCAGCAACACGGTCGTTAAGTCGAAATTTATGGAGCCTAATAGTTTTTAGCTTCTCATTTTCCACTCGATAGCCTTGTCTACGTATACACTATAAGGAAATACTCACTACTAATACAGCAACGACGTTAACGATTGGCACGATGATGGTGACCAGTAACGAAGTTTTCCAGCTACCGGTGATGGCGTACACGGTAGTGACGAAGAAGAACCCACCGAAGTAGAACACGTTCAGGGCAGACGTCAACGAACCTCGGAGCTTTGGTTCGCACACTTCGCCGCTGTACGATATGCTCAGGCCGGTGGCGAACCCCGTGCTCAAGCCCATCAGCACGGAACACGCGTACAGGGTGCTCACGCTGAGCGGGAACAACACGACGACCAGCACGGCCGAGAACTGGATAAGGTTGGTCAACACCATGCACAGTCTGTGGCCCAGCCGAGATTGAACTAGCGACAGGAACAGGCTACCCATGGGTGGAGACAAGTACACCAGACTTCCTGTAATTTGTTGTTGTTGTTGTTTTTTTTACGTGTGACGGATTGTTTCGATTTTCCTTTTTCCAAGCGTAACACGCGATCCCACGGGCATAATAACGCGAAAATCGTCCCTGCTTCGAGATGTTTTCGACTTTGTAGTTTAACTTTCGCGGATTAAAGTTTTTTTAGTACATAATTATTTTTCGAAAAGAACGAATAAAAAGCTAATAAATCAAAAAATGACACGAAAAGCGTATATAGGAAATAAAATACAAACGTCCATATATCACTATAGGAAAACGTAATGGTACTTACCATTACTCGGTTTTTTGAAAATTTAAAAATTCCTAAACATTTTAGATTTAGGGAGGAGATTTCGGGGTTAACTTCGATCGTGTTAAGTCTGCGTAAATAAATTAAAAGTCGTTTAAGCGACGATAATTCAATACCAAGTTATTAGACCGAGAAAATTTTGTATATTTATATTTCGACTTCTAGTTACGAAAAAATCACGCTCGCGTTTATTTAATTTAACGATTTTAAGCTTGACGGTTAATCTAATACAATTATCGATCATAATAAAACGTAATCTATCCGTATTAAAAATTCGTGCGCGCTGTAATTATTTTCGATAATGCAAAAATACAACAGAAATAAAATGATCGAGCAATTGATATATATATATATATCTAATATTATTTACATTTTTCTTTTAAACCTCGGTCACGTGATTATCGTTAAATTTAACGTAAAAGGTTATAGTAGTTGACTGCGTTATTAATATTGTAAACTAATTTAAAACATCTCGTACATTCGTGGTATTTATGTCTATCTATTGAAACAAGTTCGATACGGAGTTAAGGTTATCGTATGTATAATGCATATATAAACCTCGTTATTATTTGTAAAATATCAATAATAAAATAAAAACGCTATTCGAAAGAAAAACGTCGAAAATGACAAAAAAGTGCTCAGCGACAGAATCGACGGGGACCCATTTCGATTTTATTGAATTCATATAGTGGTTGGACAAGTAAATCGACATTTAAAAATCCAGTTAATATAAAAATATACCGCTTAGGTTTGTTAGCTACGGAATTTAACGATTAGATTTTGAGAAAAAAAATAACTCGATTTGGTTCAAAGTAGGCGTTTTTTTAATTAGCGATCGAAAATCGTAAATAAGCGTTATAATACGATTTTTTTCACGTATCCTTTAAAACAGACAGCGAAAAAACCTTCAAAGACTTTATAGAAAATCAAAATTAAATGGCGCGCGTTTTAGATTTCGGACGAAACGAACACTGTGTTGGTTTTATTTTTTTTTTCTGTTTTGTCGGCGAACACTTTTTCGTAAAATATGAACGTTTCGTTCGATATTTTATATTTATTTCGATAATACGCGTTGGTAAAGACTTTTTAAAGTAAACGATCAATTTTGGATAAAAATTATGTTGTTATACGTTTGAAACTAAGTTTCTATTTCGGGACCAAAAGTCCGCGACGAATTTTTTTTTTAAATCCTCAACAGGGACGATTTTCGTATTTAAGAGCGAAAATTGAGACGCAAGATCGAAGGTTTGTTTTCTTATATAAATTATAAAATGTATATAAATCGGTTTAATCGAACGTTAGAAGCGTTAAGAATTGTATTTACGGCGAAACTCGTTAATTATTTTATCGTTATTAGGGGAAATTATTATCCGTATTCGTGAATCATAATAATCTGTTACATGAATTAGCGTCGCTTAAGATCAACGATTATCTTTAAATACAGAATAATGACGCAACTTCAAAACATCTGTCTAAGTGAACCGGCATCGAGAACGCGTATCGTCATTATTTGTTTTCTTTTCGCCGATTATAAATATATAGCGAGAGACAGAGAGAGAGAGAGAGAGAGAGAGAGAAATGATATTTGTAAATCAAACGTGTACTATTAATTAGTAAAATTACCGCTTTAGCGCAATGAACAACAACTAGATAAAATACAATTATAAATAGAAACTGTTAATCGGTGAATGTTGATTACATTCTGTACAATTTGGCGACTCGGCGATGTAAAAGTTATCGAATCACGCGCTAGACACGTGTGTATATAAATATGTTTAATAATAATAATATACCGAATTCGTAAATTATTTGGTGACGTAACTCCGTAAACGTCAGGATAATATATAATAATATTTCGCGATTATCGTCCGTATATGTAACGACGTAGACGTGAAATATATGTTCTCCATTCCCTATCAATCGAGCGAAAACGGAGTTTTGTTCAACCGTAAATTAGGGAAACCATTCGCGATAAATATGTTCGTACAATATAAATTTCGCCGCGATTTTACGCGATATCGCCGTATTCGTCCCGACTTTCCACAAAAGGTTCCGACGTTTCGGTAATTATGTGTTCGATATACGCGCGTAGGTACTGATTTAATACGTCGTCCGACTAATATTTAACGATCGCCGTTCTCGATTATACCGACGAAACTATCGACGGTATTCCGGATTCGTTTCGCCATGTCGCGGCTTATCCGAGATGTGTGGCTACGTCATGTTTATTTACGTTCTAGGGACGAGACGGGTGACAAAGAAAGACACGCGGTTTCGCTTTGTCTTCCCCGCGTAAAAGAACGAACGCTGCACGTGAAACGAGAAACAAACAACACGCTTCGTCCGCGAATGTTTAGGTTAGAATCGTTATACGTGATCGGCGACCTCTCGTTTTCTCGGTAATCGGTCCGGAAACGTACGTAAGCGTGTCGAAACGAATTCATCTTACCGTCATTCGCACTCGTTTGCGTCACGTTAACTGTGCGAATAACGACGATAAGAACGTGGTTTTCGCGGGTGATTGTTTTTTTTTTTGGTCCCCGTCCGTTCCAGTATTGTCGATTTATATTGTCCACTTCGAGGCTCGTAAATTTTATAGAATAAAGCTCGAACGTTATTCGTGTTTGCCGGGGGGGGGGGGCAAAAAAAAAGGTTAGGTAAAATGATCCTCCCATTTTACCTAACCTTTTTTTTTAAATCGACAGTACACCCGCTGCCACGGGCAGTAGTTAGACATCACTGCTGGGAAATATCTAACCTAACCTGCCTTCGAATAACGATTTTACGAGGTTTTTTTCTTAATTCTATAATTGTTTCTAAATAATTTCTCGCCATAACTCACCGACCCACGATAGCTGCTCGTTCGTTATATCCGGCAAGGTATTTTCGCTTTTCTGATTCATAGCCCCGATAATTATCGTCGGCATCAGTATGTCTATGCCTTGCTGGACGTTCAAGAAGTACGCCGTCGTCAACACCAAACACTGTAAATCACGCGGCGTTATTAAATGCGCGGCCGTGTCGTTCGCCTAAGCTTTGGGCAACTTAACTAATTCCTGTACGACGTTACGTCGTGTTATTATTATAACAACTTTATACGAAGCTAAAAGTTACCCGTACGTTTTCAAACGTCTAAAATTAAATTTAAAAGAAAAGTATTTGATTAAAAGTTAATGTTTTGTTATAAGCGACGTAAATAACGTGGAAAATGAGAACAGACTTAGCCGCGTTTTTTATAGTCTTATTCATTTACCACGTAAATGTTAGCGTTACCGAACAATATACGTATTGTAATTGCCGTTTCTTATTAAACTTTATTCGCGATTAGTTTTATATGAAATTATTTCGACGTTAACGCGTCGCTTTTTAAAAAAGTTTATTAGTTAAAGTGGACATTTTAAAACGTGTAACGGAATTAAAACGAACTTAACCTTTAACTGGTTAATGCCCAGCTTCGGGGTTTGGTGTTTATCGAGTAAAAACAAAAAAAAACTTCCCGTAAAAGTCGAGGAATTAAAAAAGATTTTTGTAAACGGGAGGGACGTTAAATAATCGGTCTGAACTTTAGACTTATACGTTACGTACAAAGTCCGGAACGTGCGCTTTTAAGAATGAAATACTAATAACGTTTAGTTATAACGTGCGTTAATAATAAAACGCGTGATTATGAAAATACGCTATTATATGAATTGGGTTAATAATTATTATTATAAATAATATTCGTGTATGTATCGAATACTCGATATTAAACGAATAATAATTCTTACTTTGTACACTATACAGTTCACAAAGTGCACAACGTGATTTATACAAATTCGCTATCTTTTACCGTACACAGTGTTAAAGGGTCGACTTTTGCGAGGTGATATTTTTTATTTCTATTCAACGTATTTAATAACGTTATAACGTTTAATAAGCGTAATCGCGTTATTATATTACTTGTGCTATTGTGGATTTTATCCCGTAACCGAAATCCACTCCCCGTCCTTGTGTCATTTGTATTCTTTGTATTCGTTCGTTACACTGACACTGAAAACAATAAGAATGAACGTTCGGTTAGAACTCTGCACATTACTCTGACGCGCACCGAGGAATTTCTAATTGGCAATCGATTAGCTATTTATAAAATTCAAATAATCGGAAAAACGTATTCGTACAGTACAATTATAAATGGCGTCTAGGGTAGTCGCTACACGAGGCTAAGTCAGATACGGATTATGGATGGAAAAGAGTGAGAAAAAGCGTTCGTTTCTATTCGAGACTAGATAAGTTGACGAACGTTTTTAATTCATTCGGCTAAGTCGAGTCAAAAGTTTCGCGTATATTTTACGTATTTTTTATTTTTGTTTCCAGAGTTCAAAATTAACTTTAAGAAAAAGTAACTTTGTCGAGTTAAAAGTTTAAATTTTCTAATAGGCTATACAAATAAATGGCGCGAAAACCTTCGATAAACTTTTAAAAACGTAACTTATTTAATATAAATATCGAAAGACCCGTCACCACAACTTGTTTAAAACGATAATTAAATACAAATTGTTATAGTATGTACAGTCTCCGGTGACTTTTTTTATAACTCGTGAATTATTACGTCCGCAAAAATTGCATTAGCCAAATGGTAGAAACCGAAAATTTCAATCGCTTTTCCGATAAAATCTAACGGAATTTACGAATTTTATTTATTTATTATACTTATTTAAGTTATATACAAGTGTAGAACTTGAAGTTAAAATATAAAATAACCGATTAAATTGTTTATGTTTTAACTTGTTAACGCTTAGCTTTGTTATTATTTAAGAAACGACGTAGAATAATAAGTTACAAAGAGACGAACAATTCAATTCCGTGACAAACAAAACGAGTATTTATGATTTGGGTTTTTTCGATAGAGGAATTTGATAAAAAAATGTAAAAACTACTAAATTTCGTTTTGAATTACTAACGTAAAACATTGCACGGCTTAAATAAAAAGTGTGTATAAATATATATATATATATATCGATACGTTGTAAATTACGTCGGCATTATAAACACAATATATTACGGGGAGGGTGAGTAAAGCGCATTTTCACGAAACGTATTCGAGTACGAGATTTGTTTAAGGACGATTTGTCGATTAACGTTTGTAACGCGTGATAGTGCGAAAGTAATAATATCGTTTAAATATATAACGGCCGGGTCGATTTCGAACGATAAATCGCTCTGTGGTTGCCGTCACCCGTGTTATTTCGTCGTACGACGTTGCTTAATTAACCAAACGGACTTACTCGGCTGAAATATATGGAAATACGAAGTTAACGACGGACGAACGCGGCGAGTAAACGGGAAAACTATTACGTTTGGGTACGTATTCGGTACGCGTATAATCTTGAGGACGGCGCGGCGGCGTCGTTACGGCGTCCAAACGGCGAAAAAGTCACGCGGTCTTTTCCGACATATTCAAACGTACCGGACCACTCGTGTCATTCGAATGACCGCGTTCAAACTACTTAAGCGAACGTTACGCGTCGTTTACATCATTTCTCCGGTACACGCGTGTCGGTAACGGTGCGATCGAAACGTCTATGTCGGCTTCTAGAGACGCACTGCGGCGGGGCGTTCCGCGGTTCTTTTTTACTCGTTAATTGCCCGCGTAATCGAACACGATACCATACGATTTGGCGGCGCGAAGTTCCGCCGATAACGGGGTTCACAAAATATGCCGGGCGGCGGAGAGGTCACGGCGTCCGTTTTCGTTCCGACGATAATAATAATACGTACGTACGCGTGTATACACGGTTTTGTGGCGCGCGTGTACAGGTTACCTATGTGTAACCCGACGAATTTCGGTTTATTGAAAAAACAATACGAGCGCGTGGAAACGGACGACCGAATAAAACGAACGTATTCTCCTTTAAATTCGTTTCGGCGATTTTTAATCGGTCGCGATTTATACGTTTCAAATTAACGTGCCGAGAAACGCGTGTACGTACGTTGCGTCGAAACGTTAAATTCGTCGTTACGTAATTGTTTTGAGTAACTTACAACGACGCTAGATACACTCTGTATAATAGAGTCACGTACATGGTGCGCGCACGGACTTAATAAAAGGCGAGAGGAGAGAGAGGGAGAGACAGGAACGCGCGGCGATAGAAGTACCGCGGACTCATCCATACGGGGGTACTTTGCGACTATAATATCGCGTTCTTTTCGAATAATATTCGCGTTTCGATTAAATAATGTCCGAAAAACGAATTCCGACCATACATCGTAACTTATGTTGTGTGTGTGTTCAATAGCCAACGTTTATTATGTATCGAAGTTACGGATTATTTATCAAATGGATCGACTCGGGTCCGCGTTAATGGCGACGGGTACGATGGGTGAGTAGCCAGTTACCGTTAGCGAGACACTATCGACGGAAAAAATTGACGAATATAACGAAATTACCGAATAAATATAACGAAAATACGGATTTCCTACGTTCGGCGCGATCTACTGGACTATTACGATATACCGACGGCTCCGTATTTATATCGATATTGTCGTATTCAAATATTATAAACGGGCGTCGAATAGTTTAGTACAAATGTCCGAAATACGTTTAACGAACGGTAAATTCCTAAAATCGCTACACGAATCCCGAAAAGATTTCTTTACGCGTCGAGTAGAAGCGAATTATCGCGAATTATTCGCGTTTCGACGTAAACGTTCCCCGTAATTGTCTAATTCCTTCCGTCGTTAGACGTAAAACGTTACAATTTTAATAGGCGCGCGAACAACGCGCGACGCGTCTTATTACGCTCGTTCGTTTGTTTACGTTAATTAATCCGCTTTTATTTTCGTTCGTTTTTATTGCGTCTATTATAAACGCCGAACGAACGCGCGTTCCGTATCACGGCTTCGAATTTAATTTACCGTCGATCGATTACACTATAACATCATAATTGTGACGGTACCATTTAATCGTATTGCGTAATACCGATCCGGATCGTCGTAATACGTTCGTTTAATCACCAGCGATCATCTCATTCTCGTTAAATCATCCCACTTAATCGGAGGCGTTACATTAGAGATCAGTGCTTATGAACTTACACTTATTATATTGTACCTACGCGTGTTGACCACCAGACGGGTGATGAAATCAGGTCGGTAAATTACGTCAAATTTTAAACTTCGGGATTTTTGTATTTGAATTCGACATATATAAAAGCGGTAACTCTAGATTTTAAAATCGAAAACGCGTTACAGACTTACAAACGGTATAAATCACGAGTTAACTATATATTTTTCGACAAAAATCGTTAAACGGTAATCGCGACTTTCTTTATAACCTACGTCTCATTAATACGACGATTAGATATTTGTTTCCTTATTAATCCACATAATGCGTATATATACGTTGTTACTGAATTTGAAACTCGCGCTAAGTCGTAATTACTAATTAGCGTACAAATAACTCGCGTAACGACGATATATATATATATTTGTTTTTCTCAATCGTATAAACCAAACTATTTATATCGCGTTACGATTTACTCGTACAGTAGTGTATGTCAGGCGGGTTTTGACACGACTCAACATTAGCTGCTCGTTGGGTTTTCGATAATCGTGGGTTTGGATTTGAAATGTTCGGCGATCTCGTTGAGCGTTTTGTTCTCCGTTTCGGGCAGTTGATAGTACAAGTACACCAGACCGACCAAACCGATGGCGCCAAATAAAACGAACGTGTTGTAAAACCCCGTTATCGCTTCGAGATTCAAATAGAACTTGGTCATCAGAAAACACAAGACGAAGTATATGGCCGAACTTACGCCGGACCCGACGTTTTTGCTCCTGGAACATATTCGTTCGTATTGGACATTGATCGATAAGTCCTAACGTTTCGTTTTTTTTTTTTAAATTTGTTTAATTATTTTTCGTTCGTAAGAATTACAACGTTATTATTATGGTTACTTCATTGGGAATATTTCGCCCATGAGGATCCACACCACGGGCATGATACCCATCGACGAAAAGAACGTTGACACGAAGAACAACACGATTTTCGTCCACGATAAGACCGGCGACGAGGGCCAGAAGTTACCGATGGCTCCGATCGACAGGTAGCAAACCGAACAGGCGACCATCGTACTCAACGCCAGGAATCTCTTCCCCAGTCGACTTATAAGTAGTATGGTCAGCACATTGCCAGCCACGCCGCATGCCATGTACGTCGTCTATATATATATATGTGTGCGCGGTGGTTATTACGTACATCGTATATAAAATTGATTCGTTATATTTGCGATTTCGTTACGAGATTATGATGATTATCACGAGATATCGCGGGGCGAAAACGAAATTTTAGTTCCGCACGAATAGGGCTTTTCGTAACGTTATTATTAATTTACGTAATATAATCGAAGTATGGAAACGCTTTTCCGTGTTAACTACGAATTCGTCATTTCGGACTTTTTCGTTGCCACCCCGCGATGTATTCCCGTTGTTGTTTATACGTATAGCGTAATTATGTTTAATCAAATACCGTCGCCCAAGCCGGATGGATCGGTACTTCGAATGTACCGAACACGGATATCAGATATGGCGTGTATGGTATTCCGGATAGTATATTGGCGAAAAAAATGATAATCACGATCATTCCCAACGGTTTTAACGTTTCTGGTTTGACGAGATGACTATAAAACCAATTCTCGGAAGTAGCGTTTTTTTCCGTCTCTTCTGTAAAAAAAAAAAATTTTTAATTTCGTAAAAAAAAATTTAACTACATGATACAATGGCGTTTACAGCCGCTAAACGATCGACACTTTAGAGAATTGGATTCGTATGAAACGTTTAAAGTGTTAAGGATAAAAAAAAAACAAACCTACGATAATTTGACGTTCTATAACGTATTTATCGAAATGTCTAAACGACGATTCTCGAGTAATTGAAACAAACGAATATATGTTTATCGTTAAAAAATTATCGACAGTTTTTTTAAATTATACTAAAAAAAGACGAAAAAGAAAAATACAACAACGCTGACGTTGGTTCGTTCGTTATAGGTATCGTCCAATAGGTCACCTGATCGAGGATTGTTTAAATTAATTTCGGACGCGTAATGGACCATGTCTTGAAACTCCGCGGTGCATTGTTCCTCGGTGGCGCCACCTCGGAGTTTCCTGAGAGTCTGTTTCGACTCTTCCGTCCTGCCCTTCGACAACAACCACATTGGCGAATCGGGAGTCTGAAATCAAACATATTCGGCAGGTTGGTTTCGTACGATCTATCCGCGATATATTTTCGTCACGACGAAGATTTCACGTATTTCGTAGAGTTAGTATACATTCGGCGAGTAGGCGCGATTAATGGGTAGCTAGGTGGAGATTTACCACCCGCAGGTTTACAGTAGTACTCTTCCTTCACAAAATATTCAACGTGTCCGAATGTATGTAAGTTACTTTAGACGATCGTTACGATTTCAATAAGTTCGGTGATCACGCGTCGAATAGTTCGAGTCGAATATAAAGTTTTTGCTTTAACGGAAATTCGGCGATTTATTTTAGCTTATATACGAAGTAAAAAGTAAAGATCGTAGAAAATCGAGCGAAAATAAATGTTTGTCGTTAAAAGCCGACAGTTCGATACGGATCGAAATACGCGATATTAGAATAATATCGAAATAGGATTACAATTTTTTTACTCAAATTTGTATTCAAAAGTTGAACGTGGAAAAACTACGTTAAAAAAATTATAACGATAATAAACCGAATTTCTTTTAAAATCGAATTTTCGAAAGATATATATATATATATTTCGAATATTGGTTCGTAAAATTATTATCATACTCGAGGTTTTTTTAAGAAAATATTTCGTTTTTTAATACGAAAGTCGACCTTCGCGGATTATATTTGACAGAAAATAGGTTAAACAATATCGCCCTCTGAAATTTCAAGGCTTTAGTTACGCCTACACTACGCGTTATAATCTTTTTTCGCATTTTAATAGTATATCGCGTAACTGGAAACGAATATATATATATATATGTAAAAAATACGTATTAAATTATATTCGTTTTGAAATTACAAACATAGAAAAGGAAACGATAATAATAATACGATAATATCTTTAACGAGCGTTTACCTTAAACAGTACCGCGATGCACAACAATGGTACGATCACGGTGATGAGTACGGACAATTTCCAGTCGACCGTGATGGCGTACAGCATGGTCACGCACAAGTAACCGGCGAAGTAGAACAAGTTCTGGACGGACGCGAGCGTGCCACGCATTTTGGGGTCGCAAACTTCGCCGCAATAGGATATCGTGAAGCTGGTGATGAAGCCCATGTTGAAGCCCAACAGTGCCGAGTTGGCGTATAGGCCGGCCGGGCTGTTGGTGAACATGGACAACGCGACGATGGACAACAGTTGGATACCGTTCGACAACGTCATGCACACTCTGTGACCGAAACGGTCCTGCACGAAGGACACCACCACGCTGCCCACTGGCGGTAACAGGTAAATCAGACTTCCTGCGAACGCCGTACGATTTATAACGCGGTAATAGTAAAATTACGTTTTAGATTTTTTCCCGGACACGAAAAACTAGCGCCTGGAACGAGTTTTTGCATCGGTAAACCGCGCGATTTACGTAGTTGGCCAAGCCCGAAATTAACGTCGTCCGTAACGTGTTTCGCGGGGAAATTCCGTTTTGAAACGTACGATAATAATCGTCCGATTTTATTTTAAACGGTCGGACAAACGAAGCTCACGCGCGTCCGTCTTTTTGGCCGCGAATTTAACGAACGTTCAAATTTCTATTACTCCGTCGTAATATATTATACGGCACGGTCGTCGTCTACCGGCCCGCGAATACTGTACGACGTAAGGGGTGATCGATTAATAATCGTCGCGGACGTTGCAAAATAATCGAAACACTTTATACACGAAAACGGCGGAAAATGTCCGTTTCCTTTGTCTAATCCGTGCCCGTATTCGGCGCGTACAAAATAACGTAAATAATACTATACGCGGCGCCGTAATAATCAACTATATATCGTTCGGTTATTTTTCACCGTCAACCGACACGGTCGCAGAGACGTTAATGACCGTATACGTTTTTCGCGTGATCAAATGCCGTATAATAAAATCGCGATCCATGGTGGTACGTTTAACGATTAATACGTACAAATATGTTTTAAATTCACATACCGACGTGCGTATTGTAAATTATTACGTTTCAAATCGCTCGACGTTTCTGTTATTGTTTTCTCGTCGAATTTTAAAGATTATACTGAATTACGCGCGCGTCGAATTACGTATAGTTTCCGAAATTGTATTTTATTAGTCGAACGAACCTAACCAATGTCTTTACGACACGCGTGTGTACTGTGTAATACACTTGACGTCAGTAACCCGGCGGTTCCCGGATTTCGGAAATGTTGTATACGGATTCTAAATACGTTTCGGAGGTATTCTTTACAAGACTGCTATACCTAACACACGCCCATAAACGTACGATACGTAGTAATTAACACTCACCGATCCAAGACATCTGTTCTTCCGATATGTCTGACAAAGGATCGTGACCGGCGCTATTACGATTTTCGGTCAACGCTCCTATGATTATAGTCGGCGTCATTGTGTCGATGCCGACTTTCATGCTGAACAGATACGTCGTCGTCAGAGCTGTGATCTACATACGCGACGAGGGAGCGGGGAAAAGAATAAAAAAAAAATTTGACTTTCACGAGCGCGCGTGTTTTAAGTATACTCGGATATTATTTCAAATACGTTGTTCGTAATACTATATTTGGTATAGGTTTTAAGCGTTTACGATTAATTTAAAACGCTAACATTTTTTCGAAGTATTTGTTCTATAAAAAGAAAACTCTTTTTACGCCGTACCAGTACACTGTTTGAAACGCACGAATAAACGAAAACCGTCAAATTTGTTTGTAATGTATGGTATTATATACGGGAATTTTAGACAAATACGTATTAAACGAAAAGAGTCACTTAATCGTATTTCGTAAAATTTGTTGTATGTCGATTACATTTGGGATTTGGTAAAAGTTCGAAAATTTGTGTACTCTTAGACGAAAAATATTAAAAAAATCGAAGCGAAAAATGAAGGGAGATACGATACTTTTGTACCCCACTAGGTGAGACACCGAATAATGGTTTTTGAAAATATCGAAATATTCGTTATAAATATTCGTAAAATGCGTTTCACCTCAGTATTCGTAAACAAACGATAAATGATCGCTATCAATGAGCGCGTATAATTAGTATACGAATAAAATATTACCTGCGCTATGATGGATTTAAGTCCATAACTGAAATTATTTACGTCGGATTTTGTCACGAATTTCGGCCACTTCATTTCGCCAATTGATATATATATATAATCGAAACGTTCCTCTATCTGATGATTAATCTGCGATCGTTTTCAAAATATGTATTACTTTGTACGTTGTAATTTAGACGGAACAATATACCGTAACGTAAAATATTCGCGAATTCTCTAATTTCAACGTTCTCCCAAGTCCTTTTTCTACTACTATACCGCTACATTAATATACAAAGTGTCCTTCGAAGAAACTTTTATGTGGTTAGATATTTTTTGATCTTTTACGATTAAAACTAAAATACATTTTTATTTTAAATGTTTCCGCAAAAACGGCCGAGTTTACGAAAATGCGAAAGCTTTTCTCCGTTTGTCCGTTTATTTAAACAGTATACGACTTAAAAAGAGAAACGAACAACGTAATCTAATTGGACGTTTAATACACGGACATTTTTTCGGCGATTACATTAATAAAAATAACTATCTCAAAAAAAAATTTACGTTTATTACGCGGGTTTTTTTATAATTAAAATATAGCGGAAAATAATGTTTACAATTCGCATTGTTCCGAATTCTCACAATTATTTCAGTCACGAATTTTATTAAAAAATTTAAGCAAACAAACCAAGTTCACGTGATCTTGACATTTTTAATTAAAAAACTACACGCGGTGCGGCGATTAAACCGTATATGGGATCCGGGAATTTACATACAAACAAAGCGTAGAAGTAATAATTGTCGACCACTCGTATATTTTTTGATATATGTTGGCGAATTAAACGATTTGTTTTTATTAAACCCGCGTTTTTCAAAAGTATTACGCAGTACATGGACGACGAGTAAGTTAATTGAAAACACGAATCAATTAAGTTAATATTTAGCAAAAAACGTATTCAACTAGACAAGTTTAAAGTCGAAACGGAAAACGTATTCGTTGGACTAGTCTAGAAAAATGAAAAACATTTTCATTATAAAACGATTACGATTTCGGCGTAATATATTCGATAAATAAATAATTTTAGTTTTTATTTTTTAATATAATTCACGAAGTAATCGATTTGTTTATAAAATGTTCATAAGTTGTATATATTACGAATACAGTTTATTAAAGCTGTTATACGAGTAATCGACTATTTTATAATACTTATATAATAAGTAATTACGCTTATATAATGGATAACAAATTATTATTCGAGTTAGTTAAAGTAGATAAATGACTGCGACGAATTAAGTTTCGTGTAGTGGACATTTCGACTAATTAAGTAAATCGGCCAACGACAGAATAAGCTGATTGTTAAAAGTTTAAACGACAATTATTTTTTCGACTAGTAAATGCCCACTTTTGTAATATAGTATGTAATAGTTGGTATTGTACAAAATGTTGATTCTCACCGACGACTTAATTGTAAACGCCTTATTAGTATCAGTTAACGCGGTAATTAAAAACGTACTTTTATGTCACAAAATAAAAAAATTTTTTATCCGTACCGCGAATTGAAAATCGTACCTAAGTGAATTTTCTTCTTTATTTCTCCGACTCTTTTTTTCTCTTATAATGAAAATACTATACGCAACATTTGTATATTAACGTTTGTTTTCGGAAATACTATATATATCGTCACGTTTGTCCAAATAAACGATCGCTACATATAATCTTAAATAACTCAACAAGAATATATGACGAGAAAACGAAAAATCAAATCGACGACACGCGTATTTTACGTAATTAAAACGTTTAACGATTGAACCAAAACCGACGGCAGACAACGCGAGACAACGCACGGGAAGAGACTGTGCATAAAATTGTCGAGCGTTTTCGTTGCACGCTTCACTCGACGAGAAAATTGAACGGGTACCGAGGTGAACGGAAGAATCTCAAGTAGGACGACCAAGCGGTAGGGATAGGTCACATTAACGTGTGTCCGAGTAGACAACGTATCTCGAGTATCGCGGACAAACAGCGAACGAATTGGCAATTAGTCAGCGCGATAAATATCTCGGAAGTAGTAGGGGTTCGCCCGAGTATACAACACGATTTAAAAGAAATGTCGCGATATTATATATATCGAATGAATATAACAGGCATAATTAATATAACATAAAGACAGAGCCTAAAGATTTTGTTTTTTCGCACTTCGCGTGTTTGAAAATACGTTGTTTTGATTAAATACGTTAAAAATAACGTTTTTATTTATTAGAATATCAGCGCATTGATAAACTAATTGTCTAAGATAATAGATGCACTAAACGATAATTGCGCAAAACTCGTAATTGTATAATAAATCGTTTTGGATCGATTCAAAACGAATGTTCGATAAACTTAAAACGTTCGAATAGACGACCAATTTTGTAGCAACACATATTCACACTGTTCGTACGTAATCACGCTATAGGACGAGCACACAATTTTAGACTTCCAGTGTCATTTGCGCGTGGCAAAAATAATTTTACGATACTCGAAGTATCGCTGTAATAATATTCGACGCGTATGGTTTTTGTCTTTGGTCGTATTATCGGATGATTAAAACATATAAACTATATTAGGTTATACGTATTATGTACGTTCGATCGATAAAAATATTCATTTTAATTAATCGTAAGTTATTGGCTTGTCTACAGTGTTTTCGACAAGTGTTTTACTTATATACATGTCGAAAAAAGTTTTAAATAAAAGTTTTAGTCAAAAACCATTTTCTCCTAAAGTATTCGCCGCTAGTCGTTGGACTTGTATAATTCTAATAGTTTATACACACATATACACGTATACGACACATTAAATATTTGAGCAAATAAATAGCTATTCGGAATCAGTAAAAATCATCACGAATCTATACGATAATTAATAATATACCGTTCATTTCTACGAGTTTGATTCCGTTCAATAATGAATCGATCGTACTTGTGGCGACGACTATAACCTGAACAGTACTAACGTTATAGTAACGATTTAAACTTTCCATCGAATTCCCCTCCTTATTGCGCAATGATATAAAAATGGGCACGCTTATGTGAGGTTATAGTACGAATCGTAAGTGAAATCGCAGTAACGTCTAAACAATTTAGCGCGAGTATATCGTGACGACGGACGAAAACGAACGCGCGAATATACATATTACGCAGATTTCTCGTTTTACGAAATCGATCGTTTCGTATATATATATATATATATATATATATATACGGTACGATTTTCTATGTTTTTTTATTACCTAACCCGCGCCCCTTATTCGCCATAACTATATGGTCATTTGATGTTTAAACAGCGGCCTACGATTTCGAACGTAAAACGCTAAGCAATACTCATTTGTGGGAATTTACGCGTGTTGTCTTTAAATATCCCGTATCGTTAAAGTAATTATTTGTAAAAATGTGCACACATCCGTGTAGTTATCAAGGTCGAAAAGTGGGATTTCCCTCGTTAGTTTTTCGTTTTACAATTCGCGTCGTATTATCATTAGGCAACGCGTTTAATAATTTTCCGTAAATTTTTGCGCACGTATATTATCGTCGATTCGATTCACTTCGATTCAGCAAAGTATTTCGCTGTCGAGTAGATAACACGCCATTCCCATAAAGTAATCCGACACGGAAACCGTGTTTCGTTATAATATCGTACATGACCATAGAGAAATCGACGGGAGATTTGCCGCGGAAAAATAACCGTTTCATAAATAACGAAGAACAGCGGTCGAAAGACGTATTGACTAAAAACAAAATAAAACAGATTGCGCGCCCCCTTTGACGACCGTTTATGGTACCGGAGAGCGCTACGAAATGTCTTCAGTGTGTCATCGAACGTTCATTAGTTCACATTGAACCTTCGACGAAATACGCGAAATCAATTTGATAAAACACGCGCGACTATCGTCGCTGAAACGATTAGTCGAACGGTCGGCAAAACAAAAAAAACGACTAACGAAATGGAAGCCAGATACTTCAACAGCAATAGGACCGGCACAAGAGGACAGTGGGATAGGTCGGCGACCAGAAGCAACCGCTCACAATGGGGCAGGACAAACGAACGAAATTTTTTCGACCAAAGGGAACGCCGACATTACGGTGTACGACGAAACGATAACAACGAAGAATATACAGTGGCGAGGGCATTCAATAAATCGTTCACGCTGGGCACGAGATGGCCGCTTCCGAACGCCGAGGAAATGTTCGCCGAGCCGAAATGGGCGTTAAACGATTTCCAAAACTTGAAAGCCAAGTTGAACTTAACGAAAAACAAATTGAATACGTTCGACTTGGACCGTTGGCACGCGCACGCGACGAAAATGAACGTGGCCGAGACGGTGGTCGGTCACGTTCGGGACCACGTCCGGCCCGACTTTCTGACGCGGACGTGGTGTGAATTTTACGAGATCGCCAGCGGCGAACCGAAACTGATCCCGCGGGACGCGATCGAGAAGCGTCGCGCGTCCACGTTGCACTTGTGCGGGGCGTCCGGGGCGTTCGTGTCCGCGTTAAACCATTACCTGGCCGTCAACCACGAAGATGTGCGGTTACAGTGGTCAGCGATGACGCTGAACCCGTACCACGAGACGAACGGGCACGCGGACACGATCGCCGACGACCGGCTGATACCGCGACGATAAAACGACGCATCTTCAGACCGAAACCATTTATCCAACCAATTTAGCACTTCTTCAAAAGTGGCCAAGCCGTGCGCCATCAACCGGTACAAGTGACCGGGTACATTAGCAGATCCCATTTCAGAGTTTTGATGGTGTCCTGGACGATGGAAGTGAGACGACACGGAGCGTCATCGTGCTGTATATATCACTCGTTCGTGTCTCGTGTGCCATTCTGTCCGTTTTTCGAATAAAGCGTAGTTTAAATTAATTCAAACAACGCTTTTGAATTTTGCCCATGGCATGTTAACGTTTGGAAATACCTTGGCGAGTCATGTTTAATGCCTTCGCGTTTTAACGTTATTAATTAATAAACGAACTACGTTTTCCATATGCATTTTATTTGTCGGTTACGCCGTTCTTTTTACATTTTTCGCTTTTTAACATCACAAACAATATGGATATACACTACCATTATACGACATTATGTACCGACTATAAACTAGACGATGAAAAAACTTGAAAATTCGAGGTAATAACTGTGGCGAGCCCGCGGTTGTCGGTTCGAGTCGGTCACCCGGTCGTGTTAATCATAACGTAGATCGTAAATATTACTCGTGGTATTCTTATTTCAAATATGAAATAAGAACATAATAAAATAAGAACATTGACAAATGTTCGACGTTATAGTTTGTCGAAAAACTATACCGAAAACACGTTAAAGACGTGCGAAATAAGACAATAAATCGTCGTACAAGGACGGTATGGGCAAGAGTTAACCGAAGCAAGCCCGTAACCGTGAACACGCTATTTCTATAAAGTAATCGGACACAGAAGCCGTGTTTCATTTATAATATTGTACTAGACCATTGAATCGAGGAAGCGGCGAAAAGGCATCGTCGACTAATTAGATGCGCTAAAAACGATATTTTTAAAAATGTTTCGACCGATGAAGTAAAAAAAAAACCGATTAAACAATTTACGATTCTCTATCGTGGTGATAGATCTATAGAAGTAAACTCGCGCGCAATATAAGCAATTCCGGCTAACGGTTACCACACGTTTCGGTTTCGAAAACAAACGGTCTCGTTATTCGAAATAAAAATTCTAATAATATTCTCCCGTTTAAGCGGTAAATCGGTCGAGTTTTATCTATTAACATTCGCGTAGCTTACGTGTTACCGTTATTATCGTCGATCACGAAACAGTTTGTTCGAACTCGACGTTTTTAAATTTTTTTTTGTGTGTTTTCGTCACAAAGCGCCGGTCAATCATTTCTCTACACGGTCGACGATTCGATGGAGTGAACAATATAATAACAACGCGCTTAGGGTTTCTCAAAATGTGCGTATCTTCACGACCCGTCGCCGAAACGCGTAAATTAATAACGATTACCGATAGAAGGACTTGGGCGATATTTTCCTTCGAGTGTATACGCCGAAACGAAAGTTTTTACACTTCTAATATTCCTATATATACGAACGGGTTCGGAATTCGCGGTACGTATCGCGGATGTACCGCGAAACGAACGTCCGCCATTATTAACTCACGGTCGGTTATGTGAAGTAGACGATGGCGTAACGAACGGCGGAAATAAAATCGACAAAAAGAATGGCGCGTGTACGGTCCCCGGGGTAGGCTCGTCGCCAGGCGTCTCGTGCGGACTCGAAAATATAAACGAAAATACCGAAAAAAAATATATAAAAGAGATATTTTCTCGTCCGCGACACGACGGCACTGTAACGGGCGTACTATAGGTCACAAAATATTATTCAACCGGTGGCCAGTAATCGGGACGGTGATCGACGCGTTAACGTTAAGGTTTTCGTTATTCTTTAAGTCGTTTTATTAACGTATAAATATATATATATATATATATAGATTACGTTGTAGACAATACAAGATGCGCGCGCAACACATCATGCGGCGAGCCCATTTCGTGAGTACGGTTACAAAATATACTATCGTAATAGCGTCGTATTAATTTAAGCACCTCTCGCGGTATAAAAGGTGTTTTTATCGCCGGCTGTAACCCGGTGAAACGTAATTGATTTTCGTCCTACTTATATTCCTTCTTCAAAAAACATTTTTGACGTTTCGTTTTCGTATTTTTACCCCTATTCCTATCATTTGTCGTAACTACGTCCACTTTTCGTTTCCGAACGGCAGCCTACGACGATCAATTTTAAATAAATCAGTTTTAAAAATAAATTTTTAACGAATTTATCTTTACGGGAATTATACACGAACGTCGATTTTTCAAGTCCCACGAATATTTCCCCCCAGTAATAAACGTTCAAGTCACAGCGAACCGGTACTGCGCGTAGTTGCACGTGTTAAAACTGTACCTCGAAGATTTATTTATCGCCATTTATTTACACGTTATCCGACGCGTGTTTAACACTCGTGGTTATATGTTTTATTTTTAATCGAGTTAGTCAGTTATAATTGCCGTAATTTTTACGTAATACGAATTTAAATTTTTTAATTCGGATACAAATATTGAAGTAAAAGCGGCCAAACGCTTAATAATTATAAATTATAATAAAATTAATAATTGTTCTTAAACGGAATATCGAAAAAACGCGTTTATTTACTTTAGTTTAACGAGGACGCCCCTTATTATTTAGCTATTATTACGTTTTGTTTTCGCGGAATCGAACGAAAATGGTTACGTTAAAAACGAAAATAAATTCGCCGAGTCTTATTTCCGATATTCACTAATTTATTGTACGACGGCTTATCGCTTTACGCGTCGTTTAATACGATAATTATACGTATGTATCGATTGTAATTAAGGTAGATTAAAAGTA